>JAJIBD010027256.1:0-82772 GCA_021461705.1 Cryptotis parvus | reverse complement strand
TTTCATTAAGTTGATGGATTTTAATACACAGTAAAAATATTAAAATTATTTTGACCTTTCCTGAGGAAACTTTGTCCAAAAGAAAGCAAATAATTGAATTGTTTATGAAGACAAAGGATATGTTTTCAACCTTACAAATGCATGAAATGTTACCCTTTCATACAGTCATGAAATGTTAGCCTATCATGTTCCTTGAATGCTCTTAGAAGCTATTATTAGATTAGTAAACAAGATACAAATGCTTTTTCTAAGTAAATAAGTTATCATGGTAGATTAAAATACACATGTTTGATTCAGCATAAAGTTCTAATAAAAGTTGTGGGGCAAGGGATGGAAAAGAAAATCATGTAATTTAGATGAAGCTGATCTTTTAATTGGAGAATTTAATTCTTTCTACTGAGATTGAGAGGACAATTCAGTTTCAGAGATTTTCAAATGATCCATCTTAAAGTCTTTCATTCAGCTTTCAGATCATCATTAGTGAGTACTCCTAACTATATTCAAAACACTCTTTTGGAATTGTAGTGGTAAGGTGGTGAATAAGAGTTCTCTACAAAATAGCACATAATCTTATGTTATCTGAACTTCAGGAGGTGATTTCATTTGCATTAATAAATGTTAATTATCTTTCCATAATTTCAAACATATAGCTTGCAGATGGAAATGATAAAATGTACATGATGAGGCCAGTATATACATGATAAAGAAATATTTACAAATTTTTAACAGAAATGAAAATTGAATTTTAAGGTTGACAGATGGCTGTCACAGACGTCTTTGTTGAATTTTTGAATTGGATTAAAATAATTTGAAGATTATGAAACAAGGTCAGAGAAACCTCAGTTTAAATCGTGAATTGCTATGGTCCATTTTTTAATCTAGAAAATTGTACTAGCCATTTTGTAAATAGGTTATTTGCAGAATAAAAATTTCATTGAATTGTGTATATTGTTACACAATATATACAATGTGTATATTGTTAGAGACAGATATGGGGCAGAGCTGTTACTGGCTCTCACTGTGCCCAGCCACTCATGAGGTGCCTGGGAGGGATAGCAGGTTCTAGCCCTGGCCCGCCAGCCCAGGAGAGCCTCACAACAAGCCAGACGACCCCATCCACTCCATGAGGACCTCCATTTTCCACATCCGGACTTCCCCCTTGTCAGAACTCCACCCAGCAGACCAGCCTATCACAGCCCGGCTCATCGAGATCTGCCCTGCTGCAGTCTTCTTTAATCCGGCCCAGGTATGCTGATCCAGAGACAGACATGGGGCAGTGCTGATACTGGCTCTTACTGTGCCCAGCCGCTCATGAGGTGCCCGGGAGGGATGGTAGGTTCTAGCCCTGGCCCGCCACCCCAGCAGAGCCTCACAACAAGCCAGATGACACCCCACTCCATGAGGACCTCCATTTTCCACATCCGGCCTTCCCCCTCATCAGAACTCCATCCAGCAGACCAGCCTATCACAGCCCGGCTCACGTGGCCCCTTGTGGCCACACGGTTCATCTAATAAATGCTGGATTTTGAGATGACTACAAGAGTATGCTACCCGCATGGCAGAGCCTGGTAAGCTACCCTTGTCATATTTGATATGCCAGATACCAGTAACAATTATAGACCTCATTCCCATGACCTGATGGAATGGTTTGAGGCTGTTTATGTTCCTGGAGCAAGCAGGTGCCCTGGGCTACTTGCATGAGACAGGTCATATGGAGATGTTACTGGTGCCCGCTCGAGCAAATCGACGATGAACGGGAAGATAGTGACAGTGTATATTGTTATTGAGATTATTAATTTTATATACTCATTTTCTAATCACTGATTTGTAACTTTTAGTTTTTTTTTAAATTTTTTTATTGAATCATTATGAGATACACAGTTACAACATTGTTCATGTGGGCTCAGTAATACAATGTTCTAACACCAGTGTACAATTCCCACCATCAATGAAGAGTAACTTTTATAAGAGCTCAAAAGTTACAGGTATGGAAGCTAGGACAGTTACACTGAGTTACCAAAATCATCATCCATACAAAGGAGATCATATTTTAGCTAGAAAACTAAATGGAAGCATATTTTGAAGATAGATGCATTTGCATGACAAAAATATTCTCACATATTCATGTTCACCAAAACCCATACTGCAGATGGTTTTTTCAGCCCTGTTAATGACAGTTCAAATTTGAAATTATAAAAATGACCATAATTACTTGAACAACTTTCTATATTATGAGAATAGATTTAAAATAGGAATGTTTGATTAAGACAGGAATTGCAATGAATTTCAAAGATATAATGTTAGTTTGGTAATAGCTCAGGTGGAAGAGTGTATTCCTAGAAAGTTCCTGTGTTTGATCCTTCACGGTGCATTGCTCTCATCCTCCCACTGCCAGGGTTAGTTCTTCTGTGTTGGGTAGCCCTGGGGTCCCCATCAGTATCAGGTCAGAGGTTCTCTTCTACCTTTAAGGCCGCTGTGGAACAGATGAAAGCTCACGAGTCCAGTGCAATTCCAAAAATGCTTTTAATAGCACAAAAGCTCTACCACCAAATTCCAATATAATGAAAGAACTCTAGCCCAAGTCTCCCACCAAAGAGGATCCTACCAGAAAGGAATCTTACCCAAAAAAAGGTGGTAGGAGTGTCTCAAGTCAGTCCCCTTATATATACCAAAGTAATCCTAACTTTTGACAAGGGAGGGTCAGGGTCAACAAAGAACCCTAAACAGCTTCTAGATAGAAGAGTGTAGAAGGGTTTTGCCATGCCCTATTACAGATATAAACAAAGGATTAAGCCAAGGACTAATTCCTTCTTCCAAGATTATCTCTTATGTAAAGCACTGGAGAGGGGGGGGGCTGGTATAAAGTAATAGATCTTAATTTAATGGGCTTCATGTAATCTAGATGGTACCCACAAGGTTCTTCTTATTTATTATCTGCACCAGGGTGATCTGAGTATCTTGTTCTCCATATACTGAAAGGGTCATGCTCGCCTGCTTGAGGGTAAACTGCATGATCCTTCCATGATCTTAAACGATAGTGTCAAATGTAGCCACAGTGGTAGTCTCCTGGTAAATTCAAACTGCCTCACGCTGGGTGTAGTGGGTATAAAGAGGAGCTGTGCCCAATCTAGATAACTTAGAAGTCTTAGTAGATATATAATAAGCCAGAAGTTATTCAGAGTCAAGGTGATTTCTGTAACTGCCACACCCTCTATCATTGTTTACATAGAAGAGAGATCTCATTAGAATGAACCTTGGTTTAAGAACATGTAAATAGATTAAGCTGTGAGTGGGTAAAACCGCAAAGCTCCCGAGCTAACTAAGCCTGTCATCCAACACTGGTGAACTCCCAGAACCTCCCTCAGTACTACTTTGCTTTTCCCAGTAGTAAAGGAGTCAGCCTTTTCCTCCAGCTCTGATTAATGTAGTCCTTTTAAAAACAAAATGCGAAGCTTAATAGATGAAGTCAGATTTACAGGAGTATATACTCTTTGGTGCCGTTATCATAAACTAAAGAACTGCTGATCTACACTTCGATATTCATCACATCACTATTCACAATAGCCAAAATCTGGAAACAAGTCCAAGAACAGAAGACTGCAGATAAAGAAATGATGGTACATCTCACAATGAATTATTATGTAGATGTCAAAAAAGACAAAGTCATGACATTTACGTGCCAATGGATGGACATAGAGATTATCATGCTGAGTGAAATTAGTCAGAAGGTAAAGGACAGATATAGAATAACTGCATTCACTAGTGGGATATAAATATATACTAGTGTTCTATTAATTGTGGGAAATGGTAACACCATATTAGAATTGAACATTGAATGTACACAAAGGGATTTGCATAATAATCCCTAAATATCTGTGGGGCAAGACACAATGTGTCAGAGAGAGACAGATACAGAGACAGAGACAGAGAGAGAGAGAGAGAGAGAGAGAGAGTGGAAAGGTAAAGTGCCTGCTATAGGGACAGGCTGGGGGGTGTGGGGAGGGAAAATGAGGGACATTGGGGTGGTAATAGGACACTGGCGCAGGGACAGGTGCTAGAACAATGCATGACTGAAACCCAATCATTAACATCTTTTTAATTGTATATCACATGGTTGTATAATAAAAAGTTTTTTAAAATATGTGACCACCCTTTCATACAATCTGGTATACTGCACTTCTGAGGATGAGGAATTAATTGACAATCACTGAACAGCCACCAAAATACATTGGTTTCATTATCCAAAATAGATGGTTTTACCTTGATAGATATGGAGCTTACACTGTTGGATTAATAATAATAATAAAAAGCATGACAAATGGAAAACAAGTAAAATTTAAGAAAAACTGGTGATCTGGCTAGAGTGATAGTGCAGAGGGCAGGGCACTTGTTTTGCATGAGGACATCCCAACCCCTGTACAATACCCAGCACATAACCTCAAGTCTCACCGGGAGAGATCCTTGGGCATAGAACCAGGAATAAGCACCGAGTATCCAGGTATGAAGCAACCAAAAACAAGAATTAAAAATTGGTTATGTCCTATGCATAAAACTTAAAAACGTTGGTTCTTCAAATGGTACTGAGGCAGAGTGATTCAAGAACAATAAAAGTCTTTAGATTTATTCTATAATTGTCTTTTTTATTTGGTTCTACTAAAAGAATCATGTTTAATTTTATGGAACTATTAAGAGTGGTATATAAATTTACTTTTCTGCATCTCTCTATATATAATATATATGCATATATGCACAATTTACTTCCCTTTAGAAAATCAAAATATCATATTTTCTGTAGAGTAATCCTTATTTTACTATTAAGATTATAGAGCATTCACATGTGATCTAAATTTTTTATTACCTTGTAAATCAATCTATTGTTTTCTTGCTACAATGCTAGTAAGAAAATCTAACTTTAAGAAGCATATTTAATACACTTGAGAGCTCCTGTTTTTTAAACAGGCACATTTGCAGCACATACCTTCTAAATCAAAAGGCTATGATGCAAGAGCTTTTGAAATAAGAGTGCCATTGCTTGACATGGCCATGCATACTAAGTAACCTAATACAATTGAGCTATTTTTAAAAAGTTCATGGGAGAAACTGTTACCAGCAAAGTGTTAGATGTATTTTGGGCTTAAATTCTATTCTTTGTTAAGTTTTAAAAAAGTCCAACAATTAAAAATCACTTGTATCACACTTTACTATGTTTGCGATATTTTTGTAAAACTACCCATGTCTCATTCTTAGGGAGGAAAGCTTGCATAGAAGCAATAAGTAGTTTCATTGTTCTGTTTCAATATATTCCATCTTAAAACCATCTCAGATATTACAAAATGAACATCCACTTCCCTTAAAATTTTTATATTGAAGCTTTGAACCCCCAATGAAACTTCTGTCCTCTAAAGAAAGAATTAAGGACAATATTATTTTCAGTTTAGTGTTTTTATACCTTATGGATAAATAGTAGTAGTATTGCTGGATAATTTAACAAGTCCATTTTTAAAAAATTTTTAGGCTTGTTTATGCTGTTTTCCACAGAGATTGCACAAGTTTACATTTTAATAACAATGTACTAGAATTCCTTTAATTTTCCACATCCTTCTGAGAATATTTTTGATATTGTCAAATTTCACAGTTGAGTCTTAGTATCCATTGTGGATTATTCTCATTTCCATATAATAAGTATTGATGAGCATTTTCATTTCATGAATCTGTGGACTACCTGCATAACTTTTTTGGAGAAAATCTACCTGTTCTTTTCTAGCATCTTTGTTTTACTAGTATCTTGTTTTGTTTTGTTTTCACCAGAATTTTGTGAGTTCTTTATATATTTTGGAGGTCAATTTATGTTAGATATATGATGTGAAAATACTTGATTCAATTAATCATTGGAATTTCTGTTTGGTGACAGAACTTTATTGTATCTTTAATTTTTTTAGAAGTTTGTTTATGCTTTTGTACCAGGCTACTTAAGTTGAGATTCTTAAAGCTCTATCTGGACCTCTACCACCAATGTAATTTTTTTATTTAATATATTGGTTTATATCTAAAGTCAGGTCTCTAATTCACTTTAATTACAGTGAATGGTATTATCCAGATGGTTTTTTATTTGTAGTTTCACTTCAGTTACTCAAGAATTCCCAGTATCATTGCATGAAGAGTTTCTAGCTCTTTTGTCATAAATTAAAAATCATCATAGGTTTATATACATCACACTTATTTGTGTGGAGTATTTATGTGTATGTGCATCTAAAATTACATTGTTATTTAGTTTTATTGCTATGCATGCCTTTCTTTGTTTCTTTATAATATTGGTAAATGTTAGAATTATTAAATTCCAAGAGAAGCACAATGCGCTTTTTCTTCTTTTCTCTTTAGAATTGACTATTGGTGGTCATGTTGAATCTATCAGTTGTTTTAGGGGAAAAATTGTTATTTTAATAATCAATGTTTAGTCTTTTAATGCAAAAAGCACTAGAAAGAATTTTTTTTCTTCTTTCTTTTCATGTTTTATTGTTCACTGGATAATTCTTAACTTTTTTGTTGCATATGCCATGGATATTTTATCCTTATTGTTGCAATTCAATTGATAGTTTTCCTAAAATATCTTTCCTCTAACTCATTGTGAATAAATGACAACATAATTGTGCATATTATTTGTGCCTGCAATTTAAATTTTACCATTGACTTACCTCATATTGTGTGTGTGTGCAATATTCATCTGTCTGTGCCCCCTATTCATCCATCACATATCTGCAAACGGTCATAGTTTTCATTTGTGTTTATTTTCCTTGTTTTTATCCTTAGTGAGACTTTAGAAATTTTGTAGAGTTTTTCAGAGAACTAAGCTCTTGACTTTATAAATATTTTGTATAATCTCTTTCATAAAATAAATACATTTTATTTCTCTTTCCTAATACAAATGCATATAAAACATCAAAATATATGAAAGAAATGCTTATGTGTAGTTTGGAGGCTCCCAAATTATAAGTGTGTCAAAGAACACATTTGTAATTTCTATTTCCTAAGTAAGTGGTGATTTGTTTAATGTATAGTTGAATAAGTTACAGTATTTATAGTCCAGAACTGCCACAACAAAATCTCACTGACACTATGTCTTAAATAATAGATTTTAATTTTCTCACAATCCTAGAGGCTAAAAGTCCAAAGTGCCTTTAGTCTGGAAATTTAAATTAAGCATGTGTGGTAAATAATGTGTAAAGTTCTATTAGTTTTTTAGTCTGAAGCAGACACAAAAACTGAAGTTGTTCTTATTTTTATGAGGAAAGTACAAATGCAAGAAATTATCATTTATCACTGTCACTGTCTTCCCGTTGTTCATCGATTTGCTTGAGCGGGCCCCAGTAACATCTCCATATGTCCTGTCTCATGCAAGTAGAGCCCAAGGGCATCTGCTTGCTCCAGGAACATAAAGAGCCACAATTCATTCCGGAATGAGGTCTATAATTGTTACTGGTGTTTGGCATATCAAATACAACATGGGTAGCTTGCCAGGCTCTGCCGTGCAGGTAGCATACTCTTGCAGTCATTTCTAAGTCAGCATTTAATGATGAACCACGCAGCAGCAAGCGGCGCGCGAGCCGGACTGTGATAGGCTGGTCTGCTGGGTGGAGTTCTGACAGAGAGAAGTCCAGATGTGGAAAATGGAGGTCCTCATGGAGTGGGGGTCGTCTGGCTTGTTGCAAGGCTCTGCTGGGCTGGCGGGCCAGGGCTAGAACCCGCCATCTCTCCTGGGCTCCTTTAATATAAATTAATAGTGCTGATTAGATAAGTATCAACTAAAACTTTAAAAATTACCTCTGGGTAATAATACAGAAGCAAGGCAATTTCTCTGCACTCAACTGACTCTGGTTTGATTCCCAACCACAGGATAAAGCACCCTGAGAATTTACAGAAGTGATCCCTAAGCACAGAGCCATCAGTAAGCCCGGAGTGTCACTAAGTCTGGCTCCAAAAATCAAACAAATAAACAGAGAACTTAAAGGAAATAAAATGATTGAATGAGCAAGGGCAAAAGAAGTGTAGTGAATAGTTTCTATACACATTAAATAGTAAACATATACTTTAGAGGGCAAGATATCTTTTGTATTAAGTTCTCTAGCCTTAGTTTTCACAGACATATAACTTTTCAATTAAAACAGAACTAGACTAATATGATTTATCCGCGAATTTAATTGTGAAATATGATTTAAAGCTATTTTAATTGACATCGTATAAATAATATATTTTCATTTAAAAAATAAGCACAGTTAGACTGAATTAAAAGGATTACCTATGGTATTGTGAAAACTATTTTTAATATAACACAGATAATATGTAATGTAGCATCAGTTCATCTTTTATCCTTACCATTCAGTACCCTCATCTCTCATATACATTCACTGCTTTCCTTTTTCTTTCTCAGGGGAGAGCACAAATGCAGTCCCCCACTACCACAAATTATGCAGTGGAGTTTCTCACGTTTGAAAAATCTCAGGGGTCAGCACTTCCAGAGTGCAATGGATAAGCCTCACCCTGGGGAAACCACCTTCATGATCATGATATCTTCCCTTCCAGGTAAGAAGGCATTCATTATTTTCATTACTTCAATTATTTTTTGCATAAAATAAGAATGATCATATTTTGATAAGAATTTCAATTTACAATTTTTAAAATAGTTTTGCATCTATTTCATCAGTTTCTCATATTTTTCACTATTTTTCCATAGAAGTGAATTAAATATTAGCATCTGCTGAGGTGGAAATGTGCTCACAAGCACCCTTATATTCCTTGCTTGTGCTAGGTTTTATGTTTATCAAATGAAAAAAATTTAAGGTAATGAGTTCATAAAACTTGCCAGGTCTTTTGGCAGATAAGGCTTATAAGATATTGATAAAGATATCAAATTTATCTTTATAAACTTTGCCTATGAGATTTTCTAAGCAAAGCAAAATAGAAATGTCATAAAATAAGATTTTTGTCTTTGATATTTTGTGTACACGATTAATGATGCGATGCTGTCATTATAGATGTAGAATGTATTAAAATGTGGAATCAATTATAATTCTGTTCCATAGAAAAATCACATCAATGATGGAGAGATTAGTAATGCTTTAAAAGAGACTAAAATAAAAATGAGGATAAACCCATGGAAGATCTTATGATATAGATAGAAAGATGATACTGGCTCTAAACTTGTATTAGAGCAGTGACTATTAAATTTGAATGTGAATCAAATAATTTGACACACTAGAGTTTGAGTGAGTTTTCAAAAGCTGAATTTCTAATATGTAAAGAGATGCTGCTAATCTGGATAATTTACACATTGATAGTCATTTGAATAAAAAACTCACTGGGCCTTATATTAGTCTACTTTGAAATTTCTTCCTATGTTAATTGCAACAGTAACACAAACCAAATCAGGTAAGGGCAGTCTGTAATGATTAAATCAATTTACTTTGATTTGAACTTGTGAAAGGGATAAGATTTTCCTGTGTGGAGAAGTATAATGTTTTTCTTTTTTTTTTTATAGAGAATATTGTTTCCTTGCTAGTAAGGAATTTAATGCCATATTTATAAAATAGAATTAATTTAAAAAACACAATTGTTTGGGTATTAAATTGTGTGCATGCAAGGATAAAAGTTCAATTTCTAAAAATTATGCAACAAATGTATCTGCAAATAGTAAAACGTTGACAAACACAAAGAGTTTATTTTTATGAAAAATTGAACTGATTATTAATATGATCATAAGGTGGGTTTATGAATTTCTACTTCAAATAAATTTTTTACTTCAAATAAAACTTTGTTCAATGTAACGAGCAGTTCTTTTTCCTGTGAGTTACTGAGAACCTGGAATACCCATTTATTTAAATATCATTCTCTTTCTCCACCAACAAATTTGTGATATAATTTCTGAACTCTTCAATTAACATTATTTGTAATATTAAATACTACTATGACTTGTGATTTCTAATTTATTATTTCAAATAAATATAAATAAAATGACGTATTTTGTTTTGTTTTTATAATTCAGTATACTTATAATTAAGTGATTTATTAAATTAATTCCCCCCTACACTGTTCTATTTGATGGATCTGTGCATAAAGTTTCATAAATTAAGGAGTACCTCCTTTTCTGAAAACTTACAATTTATGTAATCTAAGTACAACATACTTGTTAAACCCAATGAGCTATATATTAACATGGAAATTTGAAATGAAGTTAGAAAAAAAATTGCACAATTCGAGTGTTATAAATAAATTTAAAGTGATTCAAAGTAATTATTATGCAAGATAATGAAATTCAATCTCTTTATGCTGTTTGCAGCCCTTACCTTTAACTACAATGCTGTAAGCTTCTGAGAGTTTTCTTGCTTTTTAAAGCTAAGTAAGTAAGTAAGTAAATAAATAAGCAAGAAAACAACAAACAAATAAGTAAATGAACTAAGAAACTCTAGGCATGTATAAACCAAGTTCTTGCTAGACACTCACTAGATCAATGTGGACTTCTAGTCAATATTTGTAGCCCTGTGTTCAACTGTCATCCAGATGTCACAAAAGTTACCCGAAATACTTTTTTTTTTTAATTTCCAGAATAAGACGTCTTTCCCACCAACAGTGGGTGAGTGTGAAAAAGGAACCCTCACCAAGTGCTGTCTGGGAATGTTGTCTGTTCCAGCTCCTATGGAAAACAATATGGAGGGTTCTCAGTGAACTTGGAACTGAACTCCAATATTATCCAGCAATTGCACTTTTGGATATTTTTTCCTCAGGACAGAAAACTTCATTCATAAGAGAATATGTACAACATAATTCATTGTACCACTCATTACAAAAGATTTGGAATCAGTCTAGATGTTCAATTACAGATAAGTGTATAATAAAGATGTGGTATATACACGCAATGGATTGCTAAGCAGCTATAAGGAATTAAGAAACCATGCAAGTTTTGGCAACACATTTGAGAATACCCAAACTTGAATAATTATATTTAAAATGTTCCTGTCAAAATGGCAGACTGGAGCTAAGTGTGGGTGGTTGGAGAGGAAATCTGGGAACACCGGTAAAGAGAAATTGACACATGTGGTGGGATTGGCAATGTATTAAAAAAATCCAACTGTGAATAATTATATAACTCATGGTGCTTTAGGAAAAAAATTGGTAAAAATAAATAAATAAAAAAACATTCAAATAATATCAATATGTTTACTTTATTTCCTAGGTTGATTTTTCTTTCAGACTGACTTTAAGTGGGATATGAGGAAGAGTTCTATTTATATAGTTTATAATGTTATATTTTGTATTTTTTCAAGTATAGCAATAGTACCAATTTTGTGGAATGTTTCTGCTTTGGCGAACTATTCTTAGTATATGTCAAAAATAATTTATCTCTTTCTCCCAATGTGTGCACACTTGTACTTGTGTTTAATGAATACATGTTATTTGCTTATATCTCTTCAATTTTAAATGCAACTTTTTATTGTGAATTTGAAAGAATATAAAACAATGGTCAGCAATAACGACTACTTTTTTCTGAAATAGGAATGTATATATAGGATTGGAGCTATAGTACAACAGGTAGGGCATCTGACTTTCATGCATCTGGCTTGGGTTTGATCCCCAGAATATCATAGAGTCTCCCAAGCACTGCCAGGAATAACTCCAGAGTGCAGAGTTAGGAATAACCCTGGAGTATTGTAGGGTGTGACATAATGAAAAAATAGAATGCATATGTGTGTGTAATTCCTTTCCAGTCATGCAAGTATCTATATTAAGCTTTGATCTGTCCCCCCCACTTAATCTACTCCATCCCACACAGAGATACTATAATAGCCCCCTGCTATCTATTCCTAAAGTCTGCAAGCTTTTCGCCTTTTTTTACCCTGGAGACATGTACCACTAGTAACTCATAGTTGGATGTGACTTAACACTACTTTCAATGTCAAAGTCAATGTCAGGGGTATGAATTTGTTTTATTATTTTCCTGCAACACCAATATTGAGAGAAAGAAAAATAGTTTTAAACATGTGCAGGGCCAGATATAGTGCTTTTAGCTGACCCTGGTTTCGATACTCTTCTGCACTCTAAGCTCAACTGAGTGTAACTCAAAAGAGAAAAAAAAAGAGATAAAAATAAATGAAATGTTGCCTAAGGGTATGGTGTGTATGTGTGTGTGTGTGTGTGTGTGTGTGTGTATTGTTAAATGTGCTAGTGATAGGGATTCCTAGATAGGAAATCAAATATATCAAAATCATTAAAATGCCTTATATGTGGGGGGACAAAACAATGCAAACCACATACAACAAAAATATCTTACATCTTGTACTATCTATTTGTCCCCAACATATCAAATAAAATTAGCAAATACTTCTTGTGAAGTATTTAATTTTATAATTGAATTTTTAAAATTTTTGGCATGCACCTTGCACTACTGAGAGCTTGCATCTGGCTTTATGCTTAGGGGTTGCTAAGTGCTCTTTGGACCATATGTGGTGCCAGGGATCAACATAGATTGTCCATGTGCCACACAAATAATCTGCCTGTTGGACTATGTCTTTTGCATTGTATTACTCTATTGAATCTTGAACACTATAAATTATTTAATAAAATTCTCAACGAATCTCCTGATGTTTTACATCTGTATAATGGAAAAGATAGAATATTTTCAAGATTATATGACTACTATTGGAAGACAAAGTTAAATAAAGTGTACCAATCTTTAAGATAAACTTCATTATTTATTACCATTGGCTTGATTTCATTAGGCTGTATTATTTATAACTCTAAAAAGATGTGCAGCAAATTATCCTGAAGGGCAACATGGTGTACATGAACAAGTAAATAAAAATTTCCAAGACAAATCTTAAGACATTAATTATAATAGGGACAATTTATACTGACTTGAATTACTTGGTTTTAAATATGTTAACTTAGTTACTCCTAAGAAACCCCAAGAATAATTGTAAATTCAATAGTGATATGCAAAAGTCAGACTCAGGGGGCATAATTTATTTTTTTTATGATGAAACACCTCTAAAGGTTGACTTGGTGAACACTTTGCTTTGTCATCTAAAGCAGTTTATTTTCTCTTCCACAGTGTACTTACAACATTTCTAGCATTCATTCAAATGCATTTTTAGCATTTCTTGCAAGAGTTATGAAAAATAAAGTCTCTAGTTATACTTAGTACTTGAAATGGTACCTGAGAAATTTGAACCAATTGAACTTCTATGGAATCTTTCACTAGCATCTAAAATATATTTAAAGGAACCCAGTCAAAATCTATTGCAACCACAGTATAAGAAATAAACTGAAAATGTAGTTGTATACTCTCAACAAGACTACATTTTAGAGTTAATAGAGGTCAAACCATATAGAACATTACAACCTGAAATCTATCAGCACTGTAAGAACCTTTGAATCAGGATAGCTAATGCATCTGAGACTTACTGTAAGCTACTATTATTATAGACTATGCTATATATGTTTGGTGGCAAACCCAGCAGTGCTCAGGGATCTCTGCTGGCGGAACTCAGGATACCAAGATACTTAGGTAGGTGGTAACAGAGATCTAACCTAACCTGAGTCAGATGTTTTCAAGAGAAGTGCCCTCCCCCTCTGTACTATCTCTCCAGCTGAACAAACTAAAACATTTTAACCAACGCTATGTATATTTATTAGACTGAAAATAGCTAGGTTAATTTCCTGTACTTCTAATAATAGATAACATTTTCAAAAAGCATTCAAGGTGAAAAGTACTTATCAATTGAATGTAATTGACAGAACAATCATACTGGGGTTATTTTGGTGTTCTACAGATACATCATGTTTAAAATAATTATATGATTTCAAATCACACAGTTAACATTGGCTGACATAGGCCATGGAAGTTCTGAAGTCAAAACGCACTTCCCTATCAAACTATATATTCCTGCTTCTAACAGCAATTTCTGAAAAAACAAAAGTTCAGTGAAGAAATATCTCAAATGATATTTTTCAAAAATAATCAATATCGTTGAACATATGAAAAATTTATAATCCTGTTCACAAGTGCCTTCATCGATGTCAGTCAATGGTGGTATCTTCCCATGTTGCTGCAATGGTGCCAAGAGTTCCCAGATGGTGGACGTTCTGGGAGTTCTCTTCTTAAACTTTGCAGCCTTTTTCTCCCCGTTGGTGGGAAGTACAATTGTGTGAAGAATGCCAGGAGAGAGAAAGACACAAAAAGGACACCTGTCTTCTGAAACTCTTGAGCTCATTCGCCAATGTGGCAAGGCTCGAGCCTCAGGAGACCAAATGCTAATGTCCAGGCTTGCTAAATGGTGCAGAGAAGCGATAAAAGAAGACCTCAAAGACAGAAGAGCAGAAATACTGCAAGATGCAGCAAAAGCCAGGAAAAGCATTCGCACCGCCCGCCTGTCCATCGTCAACTATAAGACCAAGATGACTGATGGATCTATCATATCTTCCAGAAAAGCAATGAAGAAGAAGATTATCCAGGACTTCTACTCAAATCTCTTGGATAGCCACATCCACCTGCCCACATACCAAATTCCACAGGATGGATATGTCATTCCCAACGTTCTCCCTTCTGAAATCCAACATGCTATCTCGTCGGTAAAGAAGGGAACAGCACCAGGCCCAGACAAAGTCAGACCCAAACACCTGAAGAATCTGCCATCTGTACTCATCAATACACTAGCTCGGCTCTTCACATGCTACCTGTCCAAATGCAAGGTACCCTCCCAATGGAAAACCAGCAGGACAGTTTTACTGTTCAAGAAGGGAGACTTTCACGACATCGGCAACTATCACCCCATCTGCCTGTTGTCCATCATCTACAAGCTGTTTACACAAGTCATCCTGAACAGGATTAGCAGAACACTAGAGGAAGGACAACCAATGCGAGCAAGCTGACTTCCGGAAAGGATTCAGCACAATCGACCATATCCACACAGTAACCAAGCTCATTGAGGTTTGTAGGGAGTACAAGATGCCGCTCTGTCTCACTTTCATTGATATCCAGAAAGCCTTTGATTCTGTGGAGACTGAAGCAGTCATCGAAGCCCTAGCCAAACAGGGTGTTCAAACCCAATACATCAAGATCCTTCGTGGAGCTGTATTACGGATTCACCACCAGGATCGCACCATTCTACAAAGAAGTGATCATTGATGTCAAAAGAGGGGTTCGGCAGGGTGATACCATTTCACCAAAACTCTTCAGTGCCACCCTCGAGAACATCATGCGACAATTAGAATGGGAGTAAAGATAGATGGTCGGCAACTACACAACCTCCACTTCGTTGATGACATCGTTCTGATAACACCAAACATTAGCCAAGCGGCATAAATGCTGGCTGACTTCGACCAAGAATGTGGAAAGATAGGTCTACAGCTGAATCTGAAGAAAACAATGTTCCTGAAAAATGAACTAGTTCCGAGGCCCCATTCACTCTCAATGGAACAAACGTCTCTGAATGCAGCAGTTATGTGTACCTAGGTCGAGAAGTCAACATGATGAACGACCTAAAACCTGAGCTGCGCAGGAGGAAGAGAGCGGCATGGAATGCCTTCAAAGGCATCGGAGAAATAGCTAAAAAGACAAAGAATCTCCGGCTCTGGGCACATCTCTTTGACTCCACCGTTCTCCCTGCGTTATCCTACGCCTCAGAGACCTGGGCCCTATGAAAGCAGAATGAGAATGCTATTCGGGTCTCCCAAAGAGGAATCAAAAGAGCTATGCTTGGAATATCACGCCTCACTCAAGTGAGAGAAGGAATCCGGAGTTCTGACCTCTGTCACTATTCCAGAATCAGGGACGCTGTCTCGTTTGCCAAGGCATCAAAAAATCAGATGGGTTAGACATGTAATGCAATTTGAGACAATCGCTGGAATAGAGCCATTATCGACTGCATCCCACAGGATGTCAAAAGATCATTTGGGCGCCCACCTACAAGATGGTCAGACTTCCTTGTCAAGACCCTGAAGGAACGGTTTGAGGCTCTTCATATTCCCGAATCAACCAGATGCCATCGGGCTACATTGGCACGTGATAGGGTCCAATGGAAATGTTACTGGCACCCGTTCGAGCAATTCAATGAATAACGGAATTCAAGTGATCAAGTGTTCAAGTGATCACAAGTGCCACTATGTTGTCCTTATTTATTTTTATTCTGAGTCTGCATTGCATATATGATTCCATACTCTACATGCAAGTAGTAAGATACATAAATATTTCTTCACTAGTGGTGATGGTGATGAAAGTTGGTGATTGTGCTAGAAAATGGTGAAGGGCAATTCAGGGGTTAACACCTTTTATGTTGCAGTGTGGAAGAGCCACTCTTTTTGGAACCACAAAATCACACACACATTATGTTTGTCATGTGCATCAGTGTCAAGGATTGATTTTAGGGTCTCTATGTATGCAACTAAGATCCTTTACCACTATGGAATCACATCTCCAGGACGCACAGACTTTATTCAGTTTTTATTATTTATTTTTGACTTTGGGTAATAATAATTTTTTCTCACAGTTTTCCCCTGGCTTGTGCTCAGGAATCACTCCTGGCACTCAGGAGAGCATATGGAGTACCAGTGATAGAACCTGGGTAGGTCATATGCTAGGCAATCTCCCTACCTACTGTGCTATCTCTCCAGACTCCACTAAACTTTATATTTTATTGTATAGGATGATGTCTTTTATTCATTTTTTTCAGTGTAGAATACTACAATGAGACTCACAGACATGGGGCAGAGCTGCTACTGACTCTCCCTGTGCCCAGCTGCTCATGAGGCGCCCAGGAGAGATGACAGGTTCTAGCCCTGGCCCGCCACCCCAGCAGAGCTTTTCACCAAGCCAAACGACCCCCCACTCCATGAGGGCCTCCATTTTCCACATCCAGACTTCCCCCTCATCAGAACTCCACCCAGCAGACCAGCTTATCACAGTCCGGGTCATTGAGATCCACCCTGAAGCAGTCTTTTTTAAATCCGGCTGAGGTATGCTGATCCTGAGACTCACAGACATCAGGCAGAGCTGCTATTGACTCTCCCTGTGCCCAGTCGCTCACGTGACACCTGGGAAGGATGGCAGGTTCTCAGCCCTGGCCCCCATCCCAGCAGAGCCTCGCAACAAGTCAGATGACCCCCACTCCATGAGGGCCTCCATATTCGGACTTCCCCTCGTCAGAACTCCACCCAGCAGACCAGCCTATCACAGCACAACAAGTGGCCGCGACGGTCATCAATAAATGCTGGATTTAGAGATGACTACGAGAGTATGCTACCCACACAGCAGAGCCTGGCAAGCTACCAGTGTCATATTTGATACACCAAATACTAGTAACTATTATAGACCTCATTCCCATGACCTGATGGAATGGTTTGAGGCTCTTTTATGTTCCTGGAGCAAGCTGATACCCTTGGGCTCTACTAGCATGAGACAGGACTTATGGGCATGTTACTGGGGCCTCCTCAAGCAAAACAATGATGAACAGGAAGACAGTGATACTATTATTTATACAGTGTATTAAGAATTATGGTAAAAATTATTGAGAGCAGTTAGGACATATTTTAAATTGTTTTAAACTACCAAAATTTCAGGGGGCTGGAGTAATAGTACTGTCTGTAGACTCTTGTTTTCAGTTGAACTTCGGTTCAATTCTCAGCATCTCACATGATCCTCTGAGTAATTCTTGTGTGCAGTCAAGAGTAATCCCTGTGATATCCCAGTTGTGGCCCCAAAAACTAAACAATTCCCCAAAAATTCACTAATATTTTTTAGGATTTAAAAAGCTTTACTTGTTTTCATTTGTGTGAAATAATAGTACAAAATTTGTTTCTGGGAGGGATTGGAAATGTCTTGCTATCCAGTTCACCTTTAAAGTAGCCACTTTAGTAGGATACATCATTCTATAACTTATATCTGGTTTTGTTTGTTTTTTTAACATCTTCCAGAGAGGTTCACTACTTCTTGTAAATATCAACAACACTGTTTCTCTGCTTGCCATTTCATAGGTCATTACCTATAAAACTTTGAAAATAGCATAATATCCATCAACACTAAACTTTTTGCTTTTTCCCCTTTTTGAAGTTTGTTTGGATCTCATTCCATTGTATCTAGCACCTTTGTTTCATCCTTATCAATTTTTCTAAATAAATATTTTATAGCCTGCATATCTCACTTAAAATTAACTATGGATTATCTGATATTTTATGCATCAGTGGTATTTAGTTATATTTTTGCTTTAATTTCTGAGACTTACACTACAATTAATACAGGGTTTATCCAAACAAAGTTAAAAAACCACCACATCCTCCACTAGAGTCAACTTGCCTCTACCATTGTCTCAGCACTGCCCTCTCAAAATCCTGATTCATTCCTGGTCTCATCATCAAGATAAATTCAGTTCTAAGGTTTTGTTGCCCTTGACTGTTTGTTATTTACTTCACAAAATTCACTTATAGTAAAAAAAAGAAATCATTCATGAATGGTCTTTTATGTTCTTCAATTAGGTTTTAAGATGTCTTTTATAAAATTTAGGTCAGATGAGCCAGGTAGATTCCTTGAAGGGCTAGAACTCTTGCCTTAAGAATGGGCCTTCTGAATTTGTCCTAAGCATACATGACTCCACTGCACCTCTGGCATAGTTTCTGAGGTCTTTGCTCACCACTAGTGTAACTCTGGTGGCCTTAGAACTTCTGAGTTCAATCATTGAATTGTTCTTTTCTGGGTTGAATATCCTATTAGGAGTCATCCCCAAAATCCCTGAACACTTCTTGGAAGTGCAAGTAAATGGATACAAGACTAACAAAGATGGGGTAGGAGCTAAAATCATAGTTAAATATATGCTAGAAGTAACAAATACAGTTCCTTTTTACATTTTTGGCGCTTTTAACAAAGATTTGCAAGACAGCATGAGGAATGAAGATGAATGAATACATGTTATTTGCATATAAAACACTTTATTTGCATTGTTGTTGTTTTGTTTTTGGAACACACTGGGTCATGCTCCTGTCTATGCTAAGGGCTCTCTTCTCAATGGTCCTAACCGACTCCAAGGATCCAATACAGGCCTCACCCCTGACTGGACTCAGGGTTCAAATATGGGTCTACCCTCTGCAGGAAAAGTGCCTGCTTAATGTACTATCTCTTATACTTCATATGTATAAAAGTTAGAGTTGAAATAAAATTATCCAAGATGTTATAAAGTGTTATGCCTGCCAAAAATTTGATATAATAATAACTATAAAGAAGCAACTGTTAACCTGTTAGTGCTAGATGGCTAATGCAATAAGCTTACAGTCAAATTTTCAATCTTAAAATATAAAATTCCTTTACACATACTCAAATAGATTTTTTTAAATTTTGATTTCTCTAATCTAATAATAATTTGTAAAAAGGATGTTGAGATTTTCTATAAATTAAATTGATGCTTTTGTTTATACAGACAAAGTATTAGTATTCAAGATGAGGACAACTAGCTTCATGTTGATATCTGGTACATAGCATGGTTCCAGAGTTGATAAGAAATATGACTGGAGTGATAGTTAGGTAGGATAATTTCCTTGCACACAGCTGATTTGAGTTAGATCCCCAGCACTCCACTTGGCTCCCGAATAAACCAGGAGTGATCCTTGAATGCAGAGACAAGAGTAAGTCATGATAACAGCTGGGCGTGGACCAACTATGAAAACAAAAACAAATAAGAAGTCTACAGGTTTCCAACCTTACTAAGTCTTTCAAAGTCACCTTCAATACTCAGGTAGAAATTTACTGTTTTTTTTTGGTAATCTCATAGATTTTTTTTAATTTTTAAACTATTAAAATTTATGGTGTGATGCTCCAACTTTAAGATTCAACTTTAAGAAGTATTAGAAATTGGGAAGTGGCCATACTATTGTTTAATTAAAGATAACTTTAATGTGCTGAAATGTTGGAAAAGGTCTGAATGAGAAGAATTAGGAATCCCGATGCAGTACTTACTAAAGGAAGGAAGAAAAAAATCCTGGCAGATATGGGAAATAAGTTATTCAGCATCAATGCAAGAATTGGCATTCGCTCTCCATCCCTGGATTAGCCCTCATTCTCCCTTGAGCGTGTTACTCTCTCTCTCTTTCCCTACTCCTTCCCTGTCCTAAAACCTCCTTAATAAAATCTGTTTTACTTCACTGCTTAAAAAAAATTGGCATGATATCGTCTGTATTTATCTCACCACAGTAATTGTCAGCATGTTTCATTATAGCAAGTTTTTCTCCTGCTAAAATAAATTTCCGTGGTTACTCAGAGCCCAAATGCAGGTGGGTGCTGTCCTTGGGAGCAAGGTGTCTGGAAGAATCAGTGTCAGTGGAGAATGATGCCCCCCTCAGTTCCTGAAAAAGGTCAAAAAGAGAAAAGTGCCAGTGTCTCAGGTTGAGCATGGGGAGCTGTGTTCTGTCATGCTCCAAGAGCCTTGTCCCTGAGGTGGCAGTTAATGAGAGCATCGTTCAGAGTTTTTGCCAACCCCTCAATGTGAATTAGCATCATTTATGACAAAGAACCCAGCAGAAGAAAGATATCGATACATTTCCTACTGAAGAGTATTTTAAGATATAATCTCCTTAAATATGAATGAATCTTAACTTTAGCCTTGACTGCACTGAGAATGCAATTCTGGCATTGTTGCTTCGATTCTTATAATATGATCATACTCTTTTTTTCTTCTATATGTATAAGCCATAGCTCTTAGTACCAAGGTGACCTCCTCAAACATGAGTTGACAGCATTATGGCAAGGTCAGTATGGTATTTTTATACAGTCTGAAAACTGAAATACAACCAGGTTCTGCTAAAATATCATGACAAAGAATGTTTGGGGATGCTGCGATGCTTGCTTTGTGAATCTTTCTCTTGCACATTGATAGAAATTTCTATTTATTCATTTATCTATCTATTTATTTATTTGAGCATAGGGAAAGATTCCAGCTCTTTTTTTTTTTGCTTTTTGGGTGACACCCGACAATGCTCAGGGGTTACTCCTTTGCTCTGCACTCAGGAATTAATCCTGATGGCACTGGGAGGACCAAGTGGGATGCCGGAGATCGAACCTGGGTTGGCCTCATGCAAGGCGAAACACCCTCCCCTCTGTTATCACTCTGCCCCCTTGATAGAAATTTCTGTCTTCTAGCTGCCTACCAGGCCCAATAAAGAACAACACTTCCCATATTTACCAAACATTCTTTTGCTTGGTTCAGATAATCTGAATAACTATTCAATTCCAATGTGTAAATCAAGGGAAATTTATATCATACAAATAAGATGAGAAACGGGCTTCATGATATTTATTTTGTTTTTTGGGTCACAACCAAAACATGCTAAGGGGTTACTCCTGGCTCTGTACCCAGAAATTACTTCTGGTGTGCTCATGGGAACATGTAGGATGCTGGGGATTGACCTGGGGTTGGTTATGTGCAAGGCAAACACCATCGGTGTTGTACTGTGCTCCAGCACCAAAATATTCATTGTTTAAGAGTTAGAATTAACCAAACATATAAAAGTTTAACTAAAGTTATCTGATAATTGAGTCTTCGTGCTGCTGTAATTGATGGTAGAATCTGTCCCAAGAACATGTTTCATAATTAAAATGAGAGGAATATAATGTTCAAGTAATCTAAGAAATGGGTAAGTATTGAATCACATGAGGTAGTGCAGGTCTGTGACAAGTTTCAGCTTTTAGGGCCTTATAAGAAGATTTTATAGCATGACAAAATATTCTGTAAGTCATGTCATTTAAGTTAACCAGCCTGCAGTTTTTGTTCTGAACTTTTAATAGATATAATTTATTGACAACAAGGCGATTTTTCAATCGATCTAAATTTTTTATTTCATCTAAAATCTTTCAATAAGAAGGAAACCTAATGCCATCACTGAGTAGGTATTTTGAGATTTAGAGTACTTAGGGTTATTTAGTTATGATCCCATGCATAAATTAATCACAGAAGGTGTTGCTTTGATTGACTTGTTTAGATAATGTGCTTTTCTTCTAGAGTTTAAGATAGTTTTGCAAACCTAGTAGTATCAAAAGGTAGTATACATTTTATGAGCAAAAATAATGATGATAACCTAAAAGTGGGGGTATGTATTTTTTAAGTGATTCCTTTAGAGTTATGAGTTTTTAAAATCAGAGAAGTTTCGATAATTCCCGAAACAAGTAGCATAGAGGATACACAGGACTTGGCCAACAATAACAAAAAAAAAACAAGGATATTACTACATTACAGAAATAACTGCCGTCAACATCAATGACTTAAAAAGAACCATAACATTGCAACAACCATTTTTGCTTACCCAATATCTGCACATATACTAAAAATTCACCAAAGTACAATATACATATATATAGTTTTATGTGTGATATATAGGTACATATATACATTTATATCTAATATAGATGTGTATATGTATGACGTGTATGTGTATATATGTATATATTTATATATATCATGTAACTTTTCAGATTGTTGGAAAGAAACTTAGGGAATTTATGGAGGGCAGTGGGCATTGGTGTTGAAATATTGTGGGCCTGGAACTCAATCTGAATCTTTGTAGCTCAAGGGTGACTCAATAATAATTACTTTAAAAATAGTTAAGACCAAGTAAAATTGATTCAACTTGAATTTTATATACTTAGCTATTAAATGTCCTATTTATGAAACACCTTTTACTAACAAAAACAATGAATACTGACAGTTCTGAAAATCTGATTGATAGTGAAGATAAAATCTTTTAAGGAGGCACTAGTACCATTGTTTCAATGAATGATGAAAACCAAGAACTTTTACGTGATATATTTATCCCCTGTGATACTTGGTTCATGCTCCCAAGGTTTTCAGGTGGAATAGTGATAGCAAATTAATGAATGAAATAATAGGAGTGTTTGGCTTTCTGCCTTTGATATCACCATGTTTACTTCCAGTGAAATCTTATTTGAGGATACACATGATTTGATTTTTAAATATTCTTAAAGTATTGAATAAAGAAAAAGCAGTGCATTAAGTGCATTAAGCTGCATGATAAACTTGGTGTTCTTTATCTCCACCTGCTGGAAATGAAGAATACACCAAAATATCTTGAATTCTAATAAGGGAAACAGAAAATTACTAAAATATTTTAAGAAGGAAGGAATCGAGAAGCTAAGGTACAACTATTTTATTTATTTAAGCATTTCACAAATGTTACTATTTGTTGTTGATAAAATAAATATGATTCTAACTAAGAATGCCATCAATTTTGTGAGTTTAGGAGGGGATCATGTGCATTAAGATAGCAAAGTGAGGAAAGAATAAGCACAAGATAAACAAACTTGGTACATGTCTATAAGTGTGTGTGTGATGAACAGAATTTTAAATAGAAGGGTGGTATCAAAGAAAAATGAAAGAAAGAGAGGTATTAATTTTCCTTTTCTGTACTGAAATAATGCCTGAAATGATGATTTTTTAATCACTCTAAATCTTTTTTATTTCATCTAAGTGTGAGCCAGAACAGAGAGTTCTGGCTCACACTTTTTGAGAATGAAACAACATGGATTGTATTTTAGAAACAATAGTTAGGCAGAAGCAATTTTGCTTTATCCTGTATTATGTTGGGGAAAGCTAATGGACTTTAAACTGAATAATAATAATAATAATATTGATTATTACAGCATTCTAAGAATTAGCATTGACATTTAGAAAAAAATACTTTTTTTGTATTTTACTTTTAAGTTACTGAAAAATCACTAAAATTATATCCAAGGGGTCATGTCACAAATATAAGGGAAGGGAAATATTCCTATGGGGGAGAGATAAGAGGCGTTTGGAACTTAAATTATTTTTAGTCATTTCATAAATCACATACATATATTTATATCTTGTTTTTGCATGCACATTAACTATATTTGTGCCATGCAATTAGTGAACTGAAATAAAAAAAATATAGCACGCTGAATGTTACATTGCAAAATAGTCCTGGGGTTTAAATGAATTTCATCCTTCTAATAGAGCTGTGATTTTTTTCTGATTTAGGGGTTAGTCTTGAATATGTTTAGGACTTAGTCTTTACTCTGTGCTTAAGGGTCACTCCTGTTATTGCTCATCACATAAGGTGCAGGCGTCTGGCGTCAAAACAGTGTTAACCACAATGCAAGGAAAGAGGCTTAACTCAGGCACTGTGTCTCTGGTCCTAGACTGGTGATCCTGTTTTCTAATGCCAACAATTGATATGGTCAAGTTAAAAATTCTATGATAGTTTCCTAAATAGTAAAAACTGGATATACCTTTCAGAGTGAGGGAGGCATTTTATTAAAAACTCTCTAAAATGCAAAACCAAGCCTCAAAGACTACATGAAAAGTTATCATCCCCAAATTGAGAGAGATCTTTTCACTTTTTTTTCTTATGCTGATAGAATATGGGAAATCACACTGAGAACTGAGCATATCATCAATCCCATGTGCATTTTTGGATGAGTTTTAAGTAAATTAATTCATTTCATAGTCCATTCCCTATGAACTATGGTTTCTATTTGCAATTGAAGAATGTATTAACATTCTTCAATTGCAAATAGAGAAACTAAGTAATAAAGGGCCAAATTGGCCAAGATCACATAAACTGACTGGTGAAACTGGGGCTAAATACCGGGCTTCAGAATTGGTAAGCAGGACATATTGATAGCACAGTGGGTAGGACGTCCCGTATGGTCTCCCGAGGTCCACCAGGAATAATTCCTCAGTGAGGAGTCAGGAGTAACCCCTGATTGTAGTAGCTGGGCGTGACCCCATGCCCCCAAAAAGGAATTTATAAGCTTAAGTGTAAGACTGCGTTTCAACATTTTCTGTTTTTTTTCCAGAGCCACCAGAATAAGGAGAAACATGATTGGGTGAAAAGCATCAATGAGCTCTTCACAGTTTTCAAGATAACCTGATTTTTCCAGATAGATTTTCATAAAATTATTTTGAGCAGATGCACCTGTAACTCTTAACTATACCTGAACAAGTGAATATATTTATATTCTGACTTTATGGAAGGTATTTGATGACTTGATCACTTGACATCCCCTTATTTGTCTATATGCCAGTAATATTTCCATTTAACCCTATTATGTGCCAGTGTAGCCCAATGGTATCTGATTGCTTCAGTAATACAAGGAGCCTCAAACCGTTCGTTCAGGGTCTTGATGAATAAGTCTGACCATCTTGTAGGTGGTCGGCCACATGATCTTTTGACATCCCATGGGATCTAGTCCAGTGATAGTCTCCAAATTGCATAACATATCCAGCTCATCTGATGTTTGATGCCTTGGCAAACGAGACAGCGTCCCTGACTCTGCAACAGCGATGGAGGTCGGAGCCCTGGATTTCTTCTTTCACTTGAGTGAGGCGTGATATTCCAAGCATAGCTCTTTCAATTCCTCTTTGGGAGACCCGAATAGCATTCTCATCCTGCTTTCGTAGGGCCCAGGTCTCTGAGGCGTAGGTTAATGCAGGGAGAACGGTGGAGTTGGAGAGATGTGCCCGGAGCTGGAGGTTCTTTGTCTTTTTAGCTATTTCTTCAATGCTTTTGAAGGCATTCCATGCTACTCTCTTCCTCCTGTGCAACTAAGGTTTTAGGTCATTCATTGTGTTGACTTCTCGACCTAGGTACACATAACTGCTGCATTCAGACATGTTTGTTCCATTGAGAGTGAATGGGGTCTCTGGAACTAGTTCATTTTTCATGAACATAGTTTTGCTGAGATTCAGCTGTAGACCTATCTTTCCACATTCTCAGTCTAAGTCAGCCAGCATTTGTGCCGCTTGGATAATATTTGGTGCTATTAGAACTATGTCATCAGCAAAGTGGAGGTGGTTTAGTTGCCGACCGTCACCTCCCATTCCGTCCCAGTATAATTGTTGCATGATGTTCTCAAGGGTGGCGCTGAAGAGTTTTGGTGAGATGGTATCACCCTGCCGAACCCCTCTTTTGACATTGATGATCACTTCTTCCTGGTGGTGAATCTGTAATACAGTTCACGAAGAATCTTGGTGTATTGGATTTGAATGCCCTGTTTGGCTAGGGCTTCGATGACTGCTTCCAGTCTCCACAGAATCAAAGGCTTTCTTTAAATCAATGAACGTAAGACAGAGTGGCATCCTGAACTCCATGCACACTTCAATGAGCTTGGTTGCCGTGGTGGATATGGTCTATTGTGCTGAATCCGTTTTGGAAGCCAGCTTGCTCGCATCCGAAGGCATTTATAATTCTAAATATCAACTTCCAACAGAACAGTTCTTTAATATTTGGCCATATATAATACATGTGTCAATACTAAATTATAGATGGTAGAAATGAAAAGTCCAAACTATTAAATATAGATATAGGTACATGTACACACAAACATTTGGACAACTGCACAGTTAACAGGTTTAAAAGGAAATGGAGGGACCAGAGCGATAGCCCAGCGGGTTGGGTGTCTGCCTTGCACCGGCCGGCCCATGCCGCCCGGATTTGATCTCCGCATCCCATATGGTCCCCTGAGCACCGCCAGGGAGTGGTTTCTGAGTGCAGAGCCAGGAGAAACCACTAAGCATTGCTGGGTGTGACCCAAAAAGATAAATAAATAAATAAATAAATAAATAAATAAAAAAAAAAAAAATGAACAAATAAATAAATAAATAGAAAGAAAAGGAAATGGAATAGGAAAATGCAGTAGTATTGAAATTTTCATTTTCTTGTGCATGTGTTTCTGCAGTGTAAGCACTCTTCTTAACACTCCTAAAAATTATTAGCTTTTATTACTTGTTGTTGTTATTGGAGGGATATTGGGCCATCCCTAGCAGTGCTTAGGGCTTATTCATGCATCGGTGCTCAGGGATCACCCTGACAGTTGTCAAAGAACTGTAAGGAGTTATGAGGATTGAACTGGGATTAACAGAATGAAGGGAATGTTCTGCAATATTTTTTGCTGTCTTTGGTCTCAAAAAACACTGATTTTTTTAGGCCTAAATTTCTTAAGAATAATTTGCAAGAATATCATTTTAGTAAATATTAAATATATAATTGAATATTAAATATATTAAATATATCATTTAGTAAATATCTTATTAATAAAATAGTATTATCTATTCCTCATTTAATCTTAACATTGCCAAAATTCCTTCAAAATTATCTAATTGTGTGTATACTCTATTGTATCAGTAATTTTGTTTCTTGCCATTTACTTATTGGAAATTTTATAGCCTTGAGTCAAATTGAGCCTATCTTACTGGAGGAGTTTAACTATTTCAAAGGATCTGTGTTAAGAAGTCTATATCTAAAATTGATGAGACTCATTTATAAACCTGTTGAGTTATAAAGTGTGAGAGCTGGGACAGTTCAAAAGAGCTTATATGTTGGGGTAGCCGCTGGGATCCCCTAATGGACCAAGATGGCTGCCACCGCGTATTGAGGCCCAACAGAGAATGGAGAGGACAGAGAAGCAAAATGCCAAGGGAAGTAGAAATGGCAAAAAGGGCTTCTATCTTCTTGCAGCTTAATTTATAGCTAGAAATCTGCCCAAACTTCCCAGCCCGGCCCATTCTGGGCTATCTAGAGATGAAAACAGGAAAATAACTCTATAGAAATGTAGCAACTTCAGGAGGCCTTCTGGCTATTTACAAGAACCCAGAGCTGATTCAAAGCCTCCCTAGGAGAGCTGGGAGGAGCTATAAGCTAAATGTAACTTCCCCTGGCAGGGAGGGTCATGCCCTCAGGTAATTTCTCCCAGCACCTCACCTAATATCTTGAGCCAATATCTGCCTGGAAATGCCTTTATAGGGTAGAGAAGGGGGTTTCTGAGATGGCATGCCTCTGTACCAAAGACTATACTAATGCCAGTTAAATATTTCTCCATGCCTTCACAAGAGTCTCGTCTACTTCATGGTAGTTTTGTATTTTAGTTGCCTTTGAGTTATCAGGGAACCATGCTTGCTTGCTTGGAGGCAAACAGCATTTCTCTCTGGTCTAATTACTTAGAGATCCAACGTGGTCAGGCAAATATGCTGGTAAGATCTAGCTAGTCCCACGATGCTTGTGGTAGCATGAGAGAATATTTATACCAGCCAGTACAGAATACATGGTCAGATAAGCCTGCCACATTCAGACTATCCCCCTATCTATGAAGTGACCTGCACGAGGCAATCCAGGGCAGATGCAGAGGTGTCCTGCAACACTTATACATCCCCCATTACTTACAAATACATTAAATCCAGTGAGTGAATTGGCATATCCAAGCAACACAGCAGAAAATAAAAAACAGTTGGGTCAAAACTTTAGTGTCTTTACTTTCAGACCATGAAGAATATTCCCCCTACTATCATTAGTTTCTCTTATCACTTACTTTCAGTTGCCTTTCCTTAATTATGTGCATTATATTGTTTAAAATATTAGTGTTATAGTATTTTAAATACTAAATTGAAAAAGCAACACTTTTGCTCTCAAAGTACTTAGGAGGAAATTCAATGAACTCTAATATGACTGTCATTATAGCACTGAGAAACTAGAAACAACTCAGCAAAATATACTCATAGTTATGACTGTGTGGCTAAGGCTTGATATATTTTAAATTAATTTCAAATAGAGAAAGGAATCTATAGATTTCATTTTTCTGGTTTGTTTTTTTTTCTTTGTGAATCTGTTATTTTTTATGACATTTAGAACAACTTCCTGCATTGAAATCACAGATGGAAAAGGAGAGGTGGAGAACGAGGAGCAAAATAAAAAGCAGAAAGAGGGATACATCATTAGATTTAGATTTTATTCTAAATCTAAATTTTTGTTTAGATTTTATTCCCTTCATTTCTTGCCATAGAAACTTATCTTTCATCTCTTCTTTCGTACTTTGAAAACATTTAAAAATGAATACCATATGCAAATCTTCATAATTGAATGGCTTAAGGTTATTACTTGTAGGGAGGAACTTTAATAACAAGATATAATTAAATAGGTATTCCTTTTATATACCAAGAGAAGTCCCATCTCAGTTGGAACTGAAGCGCATACTGTGTCACTTTTAATAAACTGGGAAGTAATAATGTGCTGCTTTTAACAATAGTAAAACTTTAATCTATAACTCTACATATAGTCTTTTATTAACTTGCAATAGATAAAAGGAGTATTTTTTCATTTACAAAAACACAGAAAAAATTTCTCACATTTTTTGTCTTATTATTGAGTGTTGAATTCTTCTAAAAGCATTTGCATTTCTATTTTTAAGAATATATTAATAGTTACTTTTCATGTTATTCCTAAGATTAATAGTTATAGTTCATATTATCACATTTCTTTCTACATATTAAATAATCACCCTACAATGTTTATCATAAAATTTTCTGTATGTTAGATCAACATTCTGTAGCAATCTATTGTTACATAAATTTTATATCTAGGGAAAGATTTATCCTTATGAATAGTACTAAACATAATTAGCAACTAGTAAAGCATGAACATTGAAAATACTGGCAAAAAAGTGAAAATTGATGAAGGTGAAATGAAGTCATAAATAGGAAGAGAACGTTATTGATCTACTTTTCAACATGTATTTCCTTTTTGCGCTTTTGAAATAGGAATGAAAGAATTTTGCATGCTATGTTTGTCATTTGGGGTGGATCATCTTAGTTAGTTAAGAGTAAATTAGATAAACAAGTCAAATTTGTAATGAGAGAAATGAATTTATAAAATAAGAAAACTTTTTTTTAACATAATATCTTTATAACCACAGGTAGCGAAAAGTTAAAATTGTAGCCTCAGAGACATACAAGTGAAATTTTTGTTCCATAATTCCAAAGCATGTTGTATAAGCTAAAAGCAAAAGAAAAATTAGTCTGATGCTGAGTATATAAACAATTGAAGAGGTTCTCAAATATTCTCTTTTTTCAGAAGAACTTGGCCCCAGAGTTATGTTTCTACTGATATCTAGAAGTGGTGATCAGTGCAGGAGTTTTATTTTGTTAATTGGTACATCTAAGAAACAAGGATAACATATATTGCAAAACAAACACTCAATAAAGTCACAGGGAATGAATACTAAACAAGCTATAATAAATTTAATCATTGGATTTCCCCAGAACCTTGAGGGGAAAGAAAGAAAAACACAAGAAAGGTAGTTTGAGTTGCATCTTTGAATAATAATTACCACACAAATGTCTAGAAGACCAAAATGCCAAAATATAATCAATATAGGGAAAAGTCATATGCTGTCAACAAAATGATAATAATTAAAATATTGAACTATTTAAAGTATATTATCTAATACATGTCAAGTGGTAAATTGTCTGTATTACAATAAAGCCAAGGTTAGGATAGTAACCTAAAAAAAGACAGTTTAGATTTTTTACAGTATAAGGCAGGCAACCTAAAAAAGGAACCCCCCACACTGAAAGAAAAGCATGGTTTACAGAGCAAAAAAAAAAATGAACCCAGGAAAGAATAGAATAAAAAACATTTAGGGCTTTTAGACTTTCATGGCAAAAAAAAGGCAAAAATAGAATAGCTATTGTGATGACTTTGCTCTATACTTTAATGGTGCTTCTCTTCGGCTATGTGAAATACCCCAGACTCTGTTCTCCATGTACCTACTGAAATTTTATATGTATACTAATTGTATACATATCAATATCTCTGTCAACTTAAACAATGATTCCCATCTGGGGAGTCCTGGGGGGTGGAGGAACAATATGTATTGAATAAATGGCCAGTGTGTGAGGTCATTAATTGCTTCCCAGTAGACCTTAAAGTTTGGGCACTCGTGTTTGTGTCCTTATGTGTTTGTCTTGTTCTCTGCTGCTGACCCTCTCTGGATGGAGGTTTAAGAAGCCAATCTGATTGACTTAATGCAACATTATTCATTTAAAAAGTATTACGAAGGAATATAATACATAATACCTTTTGCATTGGAGACTTTGCAGACAATTATGCACATCCATGATCACAAAGGTATGAAGTGGTAGGTTCAGCGATCTACTCCAGATAATCAATCACACATCTTGTCAGAGTTCACTAATCTGAACGGTTTCTTAAAACTCCACTCAATGTTATTATGTGTTGCTTGGCATATTTAGAACCTAGATATAGTTGGGAAACATTGTGTTTCCTGCTACTAGATGCTGTCTGTGTAATTTACAAATGTTGTGCTATAAAAGTGGTTGTTCTAGAAGACTCAGTAACTGCCTTTGTGGCAAATTGGGTATATTATAATTTCAATGCAAGGAATCTTACTTTCACTAATAAATTTCTATTTGAGTAATACAGGACAGTAACCAAAGCATCAAGTTAAATATGGCTGAAGTATCAAAAAGCTAAAGACTGCTCAAACACATAATTAGTATAATATAGGTTAAATCACTAACTCTGAGGCCAACTGTATAACGAAAATGTCTATATAAAGAAGACATTTCAATGGAATCCATGTCCTCCTTATATTCTGACTTTTATGGGGACAGTTTTTTTAGTGATTGTTAATTAAATTTAAAAACTTTTAATTTTTTTTTTTTTTTTTTTTGCTTTTTTGGGTCACACCCGGCAATGCTCAGGGGTTTCTCCTGGCTCTGCACTCAGGAATTACTCCTGGCGGTGCTCGGGGGGACCATATGGGATGTGGGGATCAAACCCAGGCCGGCTCGCCGGACAAACAAGCCCTACCCGCTGGGCTATCGCTCCGGCCCGGAAAAAAAAAAACTTTTAATTTTTAAAACATTTATGCTAATATAACAGTATGATGGAGGCTGTAGTAGGTTATTGATACCCAACTTTTTGATTTTTAAGATATTTGTGAGGTTTCTCTTCTCAAGCCTGGGTTGAATCTACAGAATTTCTTTCTAACAAATGGCATGTGAAATATTGTACAATGTCAATCTCAGGATTAGGCCATATAATTAGACCCTCATATGGGACCACAGATTCTAGGCTAACCTATTTGTTGTAGCCATATAAAAGAGGGAAGAAATAGAGGATTCAGATAATCTATAACTAGATTACTGACTCCATCTCAGTGACAATGAAAATATGTTGCTGTAAGTAAAGAAGTTTTGAATGATTTGATTATATATCAGGTACAATCCTAAGCACATGCAAAGTCTGATGTGGACTTTATAGCTATTGCAAACCGTTTTCCACTATCTTCTAAATCTTTTTAGAAGATATCTTTTTTATCTTTTCTGTCATCTCCATTTTGCAGTCTAATCTGAAGAAAGCACATAAATCCTTTAAAAAAGAGAAAGATTGAAAACTAAAATGAAATGAGAAAGCATGAATGCAAAGAAAGACTATTCCATGTCATAGCTTGTAACCTTGGCAACATTAGAGTTCATGTACCTGGATTTTTTTCCAATATAATTTTATCATAAATTATATCTGAAATGCATTATAAAAGAAAATGTTGAGTCAACTTGCATTATTACTTTAGGAACACATTCTTTGTGTAGAGTTAATTGAAAAATTACATTTAGACAATAGACAATTATGTGCACTCTCATTATGTTAGTGAATAATTGAGGAAGTGCATAACAAAAGATCTTTAATTTGTCAAAGAAAAAATGAGGCAAGCTAGTATTTAATTATGTGAATTTTTTCTCTTTTGTTTTTGTATTATATCAGTTTTAACTTATCAAAGAAAATAATATATTAATAGTGATTTTATATTTCATGAGGTAATCTAAGTGCATTTCCATTTCTATTATTCAACCATCTTATAACAATAGGTGTATTTTAGACTTGAAACCTACAGTTTCCTTTACTTAAAAGTACTACATATATTGTATGACTGAAACGCAAATATGAACACTTTTGTAACTGTATATCTCATGGTGGTATAATAAAAATTAAAAAAATATATAAAATATATTGAGGTTGGAGTGAAAGTAAAGCCGAGAGTGTTTACTTTGCACTTGGCCAACCAGGGTTCAGTCACTGGTACCCAACATGCCCCCCCCCACTAAAAGCACTGCCAGGTATAACTTCTGAATGCAGAGTCAGGAGCAATCCTTGGGCATCAGCTGATGTGACCCAAAGAAAAAAGTTAAATAAATAAATAAATAGAATCTATATATACCCAAATATATTTATTAAGACTAAATTCAACATCTATTATACACATTTCTACAACATCCCTTCAATAACCTGTAGAGTTCCATTTCATAAAGAGAAAGAAAATCCCAAGGTTAGGTTGCAAACAATAGATTAACAAAGAACCCCTCAAGAGAACTTTTGTATCACTCAAAGATTGCTTTTTATTTCTTTATTTTTTTTTTGCAGGTGCATATCTTCCAGCTCCAGGGATTACTCTGTTGGAGCTCAGGGAACATAGAGACATATGGATCATATGTTGTGCTGGGAATTGAACCTGGGTCGGCCATTTACAAGGCAAATGCTTTATCTGCTATGTAATCATGTCAGCCCCACTGATTGCTTTCTATTTTTCTCTTCTTTTTTCTCTTTTTCTTTTGGTTTCTGTCCAAACCCAGCAGAGCTCAAGGTTTACTTCTAGCTCTGTGGTCAGTGATAACTCTGGGTGTGCTTGGGAATCAGATGGTGTGTAGAGAATCAAACAGGAGTAGTTTCCTTGGAATGCAAGCACTATGCAATTGTTCCAGCCATGTTTTCATTTCCCATTCCTGGGTCTTCTTGTTTAATCTTCAATAGCTACTCCGCATGCTCTCTCTTCTTTGAAAACTGTGTATTTGTCTTATTTTTTTCTGCTTATCCTCTTTATTTTGCCACTTTTCCTAGCATTAATGAATAAAAATGATTTTATAAAGGTTTTGATCTGAAGTAAAATGTATATCATTTATTATGCTATGTATATTTTATTGCTAAGTGAACTTTTAAGATATGAGCTGAGACTAGACTAATGAGGAAGATATCAGTTTACTGTTTACCAAATGTGACTAAGGAATATTATAAGTTACACATCCCTAAAAGAATTCATTACATTGATTTCTGCACCATCTCCACTCCAAGATATAGAGTACAATTTCTTCTATAAATACCTCTGCTTTCAAATATTTCAGCCAGAAGAAAGAAAAAAATCTGATAAATAGAGCCTATAAGTCTTAGTGTAGATTTCAGCCTCATGGCTCAAATGACCAGTTCAGTTGCAAGGGAAATTATTAAAATCAAGAATAAAATGGAACATTGACAATGTTTTAACCGCAGCATTTCCCATTCTATCTGGACTGCCTCAGGCCTACTGCTTAACCTCTTTATACCTCACATTCAAAACATGGAGAAAAATATCACTATATCACCATTTTTTTTTGAACATTAAAAACAACTTGTCTGGGGGGGGGGGGGGGGGGGGGTTGTTGGGGAAAACAATTGCAAGGGCTGCATAAAATACTTTGAAATAAAAATATGAGGTGCCAGCAAGATAGTACAGCAGGTAGGGTGCTTGACTTGCACTAGACCAACCTACATTTAATTCCTCCAGGAGCTTCATATGGTACCCTGCTCCCCACCAGGAGTGATCCCTGAGTGCAGACTCTGTAGGAAGGTCTGAATATAGCAGGTATGGCCAACCCCCCATATATGTAATTATACATATATATATATACATCATATATATTTATATATATATATAATAGATATGTAACATATTACATATATAATACATATATGCAAATTACACACATGCACACTTAAATATTTATCTACATCTATATCCATATATTTATATCTATATCTATGGATATAGATATAGATATAAACACACAGAGATATACATATATATAGGGAGAGAGAAATAGCAGAAAATGTTGAAATAGACTTGAAATAGAACATTAGAATATGACACTATTGAAAGAAAAGCATACACCTTTGCATCCCAACCTTAAAGTTGCTGAAGCCAAAATATCTTTTTGTACATTCTGAAAGATCACTGTCTTCCCGTTTATCATTGATTGGCTCAAGCAGCACCAGTAACATCTCCATATGTCCTGTCTCATGCTAGTAGAGCCCAAGGGCATCTGCTTGCTCTAGGAACATAAAGAGCCTCAAACCATTCCATAAGGTTATGGGAATGAGGTCTAAAATTGTTACTGGTATTTGGCATATCAAATACGACAAGGGTAGCTTGCCAAGCTCTGCTGTGCGGGTACCATCCTGTTATAGTCATCTCTAAGTTCAGCATTTATTGATGAACTGCGCGGCTGCTTGAGGTCACAGGAGCCAGGCTGTAATAGGCTGGTCTGCTGGGTTGAGTTCTGACGAGAGGGAAGTCTGGATGTGGAAAATGGAGGCCCTCATGGAGTGGGGGGGGGTCATCTGGCTTATTGCAAGGCTCTGCTGGGGTGGCGGGCCAGGACTAGAACCCTCCATCCCTTCCGTGCTCCTTGTGAGCGGCTGTGCACAGGGAGCCAAGTCCTCATAACCAAGCCACATGCGAGAACCCTTCTCCCCCAGGGTCCCCCACCCCACCCCACCCCCGGCCTCGAGGCCTGCTCAGGGATGCTCCCCTCCTAGACGTGTCTGTCCCTGCATGTTGGCCCTGGTAGCATCTGGAAAACAGAGCAATGGTGCAGGGCTGCGTGGAGGACAGCCCAGCCAGCCGGGCTTACAATTAAAATGTATTTTCCCCTTGTTCAGCTAGACTGGAATAATGCACTTAACTTAAACAGAACACTAGTCACGTAGATTAAGAGTTTTCATATTGGTCATTTTGATGAAATATTTGGTAAAATGTTTAGAAATGAAAATATTTTAAATGTGGTGTTGGAGAGGTAGTAGCGTTAGTAAGGTTCTTACCTTGCATATATCTGATTATGGTTTGATCCCTGGTACCCCATATGTTTTGAACAGACTCACCAGAACTGATTGCTGAGAAAAGAGGTAGGATTGAGTTCTGAGTACCACAAAATGAGGCCCAAAACAATAATACCAGATTAGAACTGAGCATTGTATGTAGACAAAGCATATACATGACAACCTTTCTCTCTCTCTCTCTCTCTATAAATATATATATATATATATATATATATATAGAGATATATATATATAATGTATTGCAAGCAGAGAGAGAGAGAGAGAGAGAGAAGAGGGCAAAGTGCCTGCTCTAGAAGCAGGCTGGGAAATGGGGAAGGGTCTCAGGGGACATTGGTGGTGGGAAATGAGCACTGGTGGAGATATGGGTGCTGGAACACTGTATCTGAATCCTAATCATGAGAAGTTATGTAATTGTATATCTCACAGTGGTAAAATAAAAAAATTAATACATAATTTAAAACATTTTTAAAAACAAAGAAGAGCTTTGAGTGAGCCATTGTATTTTCAGACTATATTAATATACACTATTTCTGAGTCCCTACTGAAAAAAAAGTAAAATATTTCAAACACCAACACCCAGTTTTCTTGTTCAAGCTTTAAACATCCTCTCATCACCAATCTATTATAATAATATTATTTTATCATTAATATCATCACCAACCTACAAAACATTAACTCCTTACTTTATTAAAGAGGACTAAACTGTGAGTTACCCTTTTCACTGCAAATTTTTTATTTAATGCCTAGTCTTAATTTTTATAGCTTCTGTAAATAAACATTTTAAACTATAACTTTATTTTATGCTTTGTCCATATATTTTTCCCTCTCGTCAGAACTCCACCCAGCAAATGAGCCTATCACAACCTGGATCATCAACACTCACCCTGCACCAGTCTTTTTCAAGTCCAGGCAAGGTATGCTGAGCCAAAGACTCACAGACATGGGCCAGAGCTGCTACCTGCTCTCCCTGTGCCCAACCGCTCATGAGGCACCTGAGAGGGATGGAGGGTTCTAGCCTGACCCACCACCCCAGCAGAGCCTCACAACAAGCCAGACGAACCCCCACTCCATGAGGGCCACCATTTTCCACATCCGGAATTTCCTCTTGTCAGAACTCCATTCAGCAGATGAGCCTATCAAAGTCGGATCATCGACACCCACCCTGCAGCAGTCTTTTTCAAGTCCGGCCCAGGTATGCTGATTCAGAGACTCACAGACATGGGGCAGAGCTGCTACTGGCTCTCCCTGTGCCCAGCCACTCACTAGGCACCCGGGAGGGATGGCGTGTTCTAGCCCTAGCCTGCCACCCCAGCAGAGCCTCGCAACAAGCCAGACACCCCCCCACTCCATGAGGGCCGCCATCTTCAACATCCCGACTTCCCTCTCGTCAGAACTTCACCTAGCAGACCAGCCTATCACAGCCCGGCTCGCGAGGCCACTTGCAGTCTCATGGTTCATCAATAAATGCTGTATTTTAGGTGACTATAAGAGTATGCCACCTTCACGTCAAGCCTGGCAAGCTACCCATGTCATATTTGATATGCCAAATACCAGTAACAATTATAGACCTATTCCTATGACCTAATATAATGGTTTGAGGCTCTTTATGTTCCTGGAACGAGCAGATGCCCTTGGGCTCTACTAGCATGAGACAGGACATATGGAGATGTTACTGGTGCCCGCTCGAGCAAATCGATGATGAACGGGAAGACAGTGATACAGTGATCAAGTTTTGCTCTGTAAATTAAATTATACTTTTTCCCCCATTAATTATAAAAAATTCCTGTCAGGATATAGAATGACTGCATTCATTAATACGACATAAATAGATACCAGTGTTTTACTAAATGTGGGAAATGGTAATGGCAGATTAAAACTCACCATTGAATATACATGAAGAGACTTAAATGATAAACTCTAAATATCTGCAGGGCTAGCCACAATGTGTAAAATAAGAGGGAGAGAGATGCAGAGACAGAGAGAGAGACAGAGAGAGAAAGAGAGGAAACTGGGGTACCTACTATTAAGGCAGCATAAGGGTGGGAGGGAGGGGTGAGGTACATTGGTGGTGGAAATGGGGCATTGGTGGAGGGATGGGTGCTGGTATACTGTATTACCAAGAACCAATTATGAACACCTTTGTAATTGTATGTTTCAAGGTGGTATAATAAAAAAATAAATAAAAAATAAAAAATAAATTAAAAAAAAAACCTCTGAAATCAATCAAGAAGAGCAACCCAGGGGCCGGAGTGATAGCCCAGCGGGTAGGGCGTTTGCCTTGCACGTGGCCGGCCCGTGCTGGCCAGGGTTTGATCCCCGGCATCCCATATGGTCCCCCGAGCACCGCCAGGAGTAATTCCTGAGTGCAGAGCCAGGAGGAACCCCTGAGCATCGCCGGGTGTGCCCCCAAAAAAAAAATTCCTGTCAAGCAAAAAGTGTAGATTTTTTTTGGTGCATTGGAAATCTTCAAAGTCAGAGTCAACCTATTGTGAGTTATGAACAAAGCATAGGGCCAATTATTTTATTGAAAGTTAGTTTTGGGGCGGAACGATAACCCAGCGGGTAGGGTGTTTGCCTTGTCCGCGACCGGCCCATGCTGGCCCCAGGTTCAATCTTCGGCATCCCATATGGTCCCCCGAGCACCACCAGGCATGATTCCTGAGTGCAGAGCCAGGAGAAACCCCTGAGCATTGCCGGGTGTGACCCAAAAAGCAAAAAAAAAAAAAAAAAAAAAAAAAAGAAAGTTTGTTTTGGTAACTTCTGAGTTGAGGTTAATTTCTTTTGTAAAATCTTCCTATAATGGATTTTAGGTTATCAGAAGGTTTGGTAAATCAGCATGTATACTAAGCTCCAATTCTCCTTTAACTATACTCCAGAGTATAATAAGGCTGGTGTTATGAGTGCTTGTAATCAAGAAGTTGACTCTTGAGGGCATTTAAAATTCTTGAGCATCTGCTTTATTTAACTGCTCAGGGAATGTCATGTTAGCTTTATCACCTTTCCCCACTTATAAGCAGTATTTATAAATTAAAATGATAACATAATTTTATCAACTTTCCCTTATTGATATTATTTGTATATAGTCATGTATTATTTTAAGTATATTAAATCTTTCATTGAAAATATTTATAAAAATAAATCAGCAGAAATATTTGACTTTCCAGAACTAAAAGTAATGAATGAATAAGGATACAGATTTTATAAAAAATTAACTATACAAAACTTGGAATTCTCTCTTTGATTGTATTTCCTTATAAAAACAATTTGATAGATGATGAAATATTTGGTTCTAGATTACTTATTTCATTCATTCTTGATTTTCTTGAATCTTAAAAATTTCTGTGAAAAATAAAATTTCTCAATTTGAATGTTGAAAATGCATCCAAGTCATGCTAAGTAAGTGGGAAACTATAAATAAATAATCTAAGATTTTTAAAGTTTGGTAATTAGGCCTAGATGAACAACTTATTCAAAATACTTTATCATAGTGAACTGAGAAAAGAATGACAGATTTTTCATATACTTCATTCTTTAAATACTTATTTTTGAACTTTACAATCTTTATTCATTCAGTAAATGTTGAACAAAAGCTAAAATTTGTTATCTAATACCAAATGATTACCTTATTAAATTTTGTATTTTGATATCATAAAAGAATAATTTTGATAAAAGAAGGTGGTCCTTGAAAATCTAAATCAGGGACCTTGAAAGCTGACTACTTAGATAGCGCACTTGTCTTATAATAAACTTTTCCAGTTTGATTCTTAATACGTCATATGGTCATGTGGTTCCCCCAAGAACCACCGGGACTGATCTTTATGCACGGAGAGGAAATAAATCTTTGAGCAATGCTGGGCATGGCACCCACAACTAAGCAAGCAGCTAAACAAACAAGCAAATAAAAGCATTGTGGATGTTTATAGAACTTTTGTAACCTTCCTTTTTTTTTTCTCTAAATATGTCATTTCATTATTTCAAGTTTCAACTAAGCCTAAAGTGAATAAAACAATGATTCTTGATAGGTTTATTCATGGTTTTATTTTTAGCATTACATTTTTCTGAGATATGCACTTAAGATTGCCTTTTTAGATCTGAAGGCACATAAATAATTATGAATGCACTGGTATGCAAAGAGCATAACCTTGAGAGTTGAATAAACAGTTTAATTTTTATGATCATCTCTATTGCTTAGACAAGAAATTTAACCTCCATAGTTATTTATTAAATCATCTGCAAGTTCAATTAGTAATTAATATTGTGATTATCTCTCTGTAATGGAATGGCAATTTCTTTATAAACTAAAGAACCAACCCCGATATCCTATAGAACTAACATAAAGACTAAATGAGATAATTGTTATGAAGTTCTTTGTTCAGTTCTTGGGGAAATGTAAATAGTTAACACATTTTTATTTCTACATCTAATTTGGACTTATCCTTTAATGCTTAAATTTGGGGGGGGCAGAGCAATAGCACAGCAGGTAAGGCATTTGCCTTGCATGTGGCCAACCAGGGTTCAATTCCCAACATCCCATATGGTCCCCCCAGCACCACCAGGCATAATTCTTGAGTGCAGATCCAGGAGTAACCACTGAGCTTCACCAGGACCCCCCAAAAAAGCAAAAAAAATAAAAATAAAAACTTAAATTTGATGATTATCCCCTAGTTATATAACGATCATGATATTTTTTTAAAACAATGCTAGTCGGTATACATTAGACAGTGTTCAGGGCTTACAATTCTGACTCTGTTCTCAGGGATCAGTCCTGGCGGAGCTTGGGATGCCATATGTAGTGCTAGGTCAACACCATATGCGGTTGAACTAGCATATTCAACCGTTAATAATGTATATCAACATTTAAATCATATGTTCTAATTTTTTGTACTGTTAGTCTGGCCTAATATTAGAATTCTTGTAATTTTTATGTAGAAATAAAATTAGTAGAAAAAATTAATTTGAAATTCCTAAGGCAAATGTTTAGTCAGAATGTCTTGAATTAACTATTTTGTTTATTTTTGCCTTTTTTGGGCCACATCCTGCGATGCCCAGGGGGCAACTCCTGGCTCTGCACTCAGGAATTACTCCTAGTAGTGCACAGTGGACCATATAGGATGCTGAGCTTTGAACCCAGGCCTGCCACTTGCAAGGCAAAGCCTTGGACTGTCTCTCCGACCCCAAATTTCTTAGTCCATTACTGCCCATTTGCATTGTTTTCTTTGTTAAAATATACTTGGTAGCACTAGAATTAGATCGGGGTAAGTTACAAGGAAAGTTACCCCATTAAATGTAACTTCAGTGCGAAGCAGGTATATGGGAAGTTAGACTGAATCCTTGACATCAGAGATGGTCCTATGAGCACAGCGAGAGATCTCTCATAGAGGCAAGAATAGCCCCTAAACACCTTCAGGTATGACTGCAAAACTAAAAACAACTACCAAAACAAGACAAAACAAAACAAAACAAAAAACCAAGAACTCAGAAAAGTGTTAAGCATCTTTGCTTAACATGTTAGTATCTTCACTAGTATATTCACAATGTAACCAATATGAACTTAATTTTATAAGACAGTCAGAATGCAATACTCACCCTGTATCCAACATCTAATAACCAATTCCTTGAAGTTTTACAATATAGGTTTTACTGTAGAGTGAAGAGCATGCATTTGCTGTATTTTGACATTTAGCAACATCCTGTTTTGTTTGATGTATATTAAGAAAGCCTAGAAAAGACAATCTGTTCCTTTCACATATATCTGTAAAGCTCTCTCAGGCTTTTGGGAGATTAAGCACCAGGACTGAGATGCAATTTCCAATACAAGATACAAAAACAAACACATGCCATGAGGACGAGGACCATTTGTTTTCTCAGTTATTTTTCAAATACACTATTGATATGGCATTTTACATTGTTTCCTTTTCATATCTCTATTTTTCTACTTCTTCCATAAATGTGGCCTGTATGGACCTACTCCAAACTTACTTGTTGACATGAAGTCAACAATATTATGAAGGTAAAAAGTTTTTTGCAAATATATCAACATTCGTCAAGCCAGTACTCAATATTTTTCCATACCTAAAATGTATTTTTACAAAAGTATACTTTAAAAGTATGAGAGAAAAAATTATTAATTGATTTACATTTCACCTAAATAGTTCTGTACTTTGCCACATATTTGCCTGAATAAAATAGTCTTGCTAGTTAAAATTGTCAGACTGAAAGTCATTTTGTAATAGAAACTGTAGCCTGAGAGATAATATAGGTCTATCCTATATATACCTGTTTACACTGTTCTATTTTTTTCCTTGTTTGCTAAAGTCAATATGATTAGATTTTAAAAAGCATATCACCTTTTGTAGAAATTATAAAGCAATATAATAAAAGTATCTTGAGTATCAAAAAATTAATTTCAAATTTTAGCATTATTACTCATGATGTTAGTCATCTTTGGTCATTTTCTTCCTAATATTTAGCTTCATAACAGTTACAGAGTGAAGACAATTTATGGGGGGGAACAAATTATATTCACATTGGAGTGTTATTGCAGAATTTAGTGATTATTTCAATAGTTTCTAGCAAAATCTTCTGTTTATTAACAATGAGTCACAAATGTTAATGCCTTATTTACTTTTCCGTTATTTTTGAAAAGCATTTTTTCACAAGTATATACTGAGATATTATAGAGAGTAATTTTAGTGCACTTTGTCTGGAAATCAAAACTATCAAATTCTTGATTTCAGACTTGAAAATTGGAATTAGAACAGAGTATAAACCTTGGCTTAAAAAGAAACCATATAAGTTTTGTTGGTGATTCCAAGTACTTTTCAAACATATTCAAATATATCATCATACCATTGTGTTTTCAAAACTGAAATTCAACACAACCGTCCTGTTTGCAAACTATTGTCTTTAATTAGATAGTAAGAGATAGGCCAACTTACTTAATAAATGTACCAAAGCTTTTCAAAACAATTAAGGCAATATAGCCTTCCCAATGGTAATATATTACCATAATATTTTTAGGTTACTTGGAGAATAATATGAATTTTTTTTTTTTTTTGCTTTTTGGGTCACACCCAGCGATGCTCAGGAATTTATTCCTGGTGGTGCTTTCGGGACCATATGGGATACCGTTGATCGAACCCAGGTTGGTCGCATGCAAGGCAAATTCCCTACTTGCTGTGCTATCCTCCTGTCCCTGAAAATTTTCCTTTGAATTATATTTTTGTACTAAATTATGACAGTACTAAAATGATTTTACCACTAGTTGAGTTCATCGATAATGCAAACCTGTATTTATGTAGAGGAGGAATAACAGATAAACCTAAAGAATTCCAGAATGAATAATCTTAAAATGAACTATACACATCAATACACAATAATGTCTATTTCATGTGTAAATTGTCACCTTTGGAACCATGACTTGCACAAATAATATTTTCAGTTGAAATGCTGAAAATTTCAGTTGGAAAATTAAACTTAGAAATTGTGTTTTATGAAGTGCTCAGAAAGAAAATCAAGCTCATATTTGTCAGGGGTTGTAGATGCCCAGATTCTAATTATTTTAGTTTTATCATCACAAATGTCTATTAAAAACCAGCTAACTCTCTATAATATTTTAGACTAGTATCATAGAATACACATTTACACAGAGATATAGTAAGTGACTACTTACTATAGTAAGTGATTACTCCTTATTAGAGTAGGAAGGAAAGGAAATAATTTCATGCTGAGTGAGGACTGAGTGATTTAATGCTATATAAGGTCACATATGTCTTTGCCAGAACACTTCATTTTAAAGGTATTAACATTCTAGCCTTCATATATATAACAAAGAAATATGACCAAATAATAAATTGCTGAAAATTATGTAATTTATGAGACAGAAACTTGTTATAAATTTTCCTTTTTAAAACTCCAAATACAAGTTCTACTCTTAACTGAGAAGAAACAGAAATAGGGACTAACTTGGACCCTATATAAATAGATACTCATATGGAGAAAGGCCAAGAATTTAAACTAATACTTTTATAAAGACATTTTTCTTCATCTTTTGGGGTCACACCCAGTGATGCTCAGGGGTAATTCCTGGCTCTGCATTCAGGAATTACTCCTAGTGGTGCTCAGGGAATCACATGGAATGCTGGATATCAAACCCAACCCGGCTGTGTGAAAAGCAAACACCCTTGGTACAGTGCCATTACTCCGTTTCCATATCTAGACATTTTTTAATGATTGATTTTTAATGAATGATTTGTTTCAAATATTTCTTACATGAGTAGATTAAGGATATGAAACTTGGTTTTGAAACATGCTGATGATTGACTGTGACCTCTTACAGAGAGACTGGAAATAGTGAAAAAAGACAGAATTTGATTTATACAAAATGAATTCTTTTCAGTCATGCATTGTGTTCTTGGAAAATGTATTTTTCTTTTGTTTTGATTTCTTGACATTTAAAATGGGATAATATCAATGAGCTATTAATTAATATCTCTCAGGGTTTTTGAGAAGAGGATGAAAGATATTTGTAGACTCTCAATTTGTTTCAAGTTTATTTGCACTTTTTACCTTCTTAATTCATCCTAATATATTGTAAACTCATTTGTTTACTTATAATAGTGTGGGTACCTACGATTTTATATTTTTTTTTACTTTTTCTCTTGCCTTGTTATTCAGTCACTAAGCCTTTAACTGACTAATATGTAGAATGCCATTCAAATACTTTTACATTCTCCTAGTAACAGAGTTCCAGAAGAGATCTGATTAACAAATCATTATCCATTTGGATTAAGCTTTCTAGAAATTAATAAGGATAATTTTCTCCCAGATGTTGGATGCAGAATTTTAATGTATAAGAGGATAAGAATCATAGGCATAGATTTGTAGGAACTGTGAAATGCCAGACTAAAATATGCAATTAGAACTGTATTCCTCATAGCCCTTGCATTTGCTGTATTCCTATTGTGTGAACAAGCTGGTAGAACACACAAAAAAGCAAATAAATAAGAGGATTAGCATAAATGATCAGTAATCTTGAAAAGAAGGCCAAATAGAAAGTGCCATTTACAGTTAAACTGAAATGACAGAGAAGTTAGAAAAGTTCAAGTGAACAGTTACTTCCAGTGTTGTGAAACAAAATGTACTGTCCACATACAGGGATCCAGGATTCAGGAATCTCAAGATGTCCATCAGGCAATTCCAATCCTGAATTTTGATCAGCACTTTTGAAAATAGATCACAGGGTCAGAGCAATAGCCTAGTGGGTAGGGCATTTGCCTTACATGTGGCCTGCCTGTGCCAGCCCAGGTTCGATCCCTGGCATCCCATATGGTCCCTGAGCACCGCGAGGAGTAATTCCTGAGTTCAGAGCCAGAAGAAACCCATGGGCATTGCCAGGTGTGACCCAAAAAAAAAAAAAAAAATCACAAACTCATTAGGCTAATAAACAACAGAGATGTTCTATATCAAAAAGGGCCAGAAATGACAAATTATGTGATATTAAAATATTATTTTCCTATCAGGAGTTTTGACTATACTTATTTTCATCTATAAAGATAAAATAAGACATGCATAACATGGTTATTGGTTGTTTTAAGAGCTTAAATCCTTCACTGCTGTTACTTATTGTAGAGACACAAAGATTTTAGTTACAAAAATTACAAATACATTTATGATTTGAAAAAATCTACTTTCTTTATCTACAAATATGCAAAATATATGCTAAACCTTAACCTTTCAACTAAAGAATTTTTTTGTCCCATATCACCCACCTGCATGTTAGAAATCTGACAAATCCAACTTGTCTCAGAGAAAGTAGATGAAAAGTATGTTGTTCTCTACAATTGCTAAACTTTCACTAGTCACTAAAAACCTCCAAGAACTACCTTCCCCATCACTACCAACTTTAATGTTCAAAGCTAATAGACATTTTAACGTCTTTTTGCAAATAGCCTGCAAAATCAAGAGAGATAGTGCATGGTTAGGGAGCTGGCTAATTTGTGACTCCTGGTGCCCCTGGTTCACCAAGCACAAATCTTGGAGTAGCTCTCATCATTTCTATATGTGACACAGCATTTCCTGCCAAATGAAAATAACCAACTAAACAAATTTTGAGCAACATTCTAGAAAAGTTGAATTCAAAATAGATTGGTATTTGTTGGGGTCTATATTAGGTTTGTGTCTTTGTTTTTTTTCACAGGGGTGTGCACCCTTATCACAATTACCTGGGAGCTCCGGAACATGCCCAAAAGTGAGTCCAAGTGGTCTTTACCTCCAGGAGGGGGATTCCTCCGACCCCTCTCCTGGCGCCAGGTTGGTGAGATGTCTCCCGCCACCAGGGGAGGGCTCTTGACCTCCTGGAAGGACCCTTTTCTTCTCAGTCAGGGTTGGCCACTTCCCTGGGTCAGTATCCAGATCCTGTGCACGGTGCTCCGGAATGCAGGTTTGATCTCTAGTCTGTTTGCCATGGGAAATCCGCTGGGGCCTCCAAATGTTAGGTTCTGTAGGAATCTGAGTTCTGAGTTTCCCAAAGCAGCAAAGAAATCACAGACTGTGCAATCAGCAAACAGGCATTGTTGAAGCTGGCTAGCCAGGGTCAAGCTGCCCTCTGACACGCAGGTCAGGATGGAACAGGCAAGGCCCTGAACGGAAGAAATGGGGCACTTTTATAGGTCCTTTGGGCGTTCCAAGGTTACATCATATCTTGCACTCTACATAGCCAATGGATTTATAGCGCATATACCATTTTTTATTTTTATTTTTTTTTGCTTTTTGGGTCACACCCGATACGCTCAGGGGTTACTCCTGGCTCTACACTCAGGAGTTAGTCCTGGCGGTGCTCGGCGGACCATATGGGATGCTGGGGATCGAACCCATGCCAGCACAGGCCTGCCACGAGCAAGGTAAACGCCCTACCCTCTGGACTATCACTCTGGCCTCACATATACCAATTTTAACCTATCCCTTCTAAGTTCATAGACCCTTAGCCTATAGATTTGAAGGTTAGCATTTGCATAGTTTCTTAAGCAATATATTTTATTTAGTCAAATACCATATCAGTCATGCAGTTATCGCTTGGACCATCTGTATTAGTGTGGGGCTTTTGTTCATAAAAAAAAAAAGTTAGCTCGGTCCCACCCGCCTATCTAAGTTCTATCAGTCGGAGGAATTTCCAGCCCAAGTCCGGTGGGTTGCCTTTTTGGGCTTTCTGCTCCCTCCACAGGTCTTGAAGAGAACACTGAAGAAACTGAAGTGGCTGAGGGAGAAAGGATCAAGGTTAGTATTAGAGAGCAACCACACTGCTATGCAGGATTACCAACCTTATAGTATCTTGTGAATTCACTAACATTTAATTTGAAAAAATTTGTGGACTTGATTTTACACTCCTATAAATACCTACATAATCCTGTGATATGAGATTACTTCTTTGTCTAGAACTGACAATTTTATTATGGCATTAAGATAGAAGTTAACTAAAAATTTCATTTTGTAAATATTACCCTATAGATAGTTGTCGGGGCCCTGGCCAGCAGCCCCCGGCACGAATGAGGGAGACCTAGATCTTGCCGGACTTCATCTGGCAAGATGTTGAAAAAAGGAGAGGGATGGACTTGGGAGAAACCCTGCCTTGCTACTGATAAAGGAAGGAAAGGAAGGGAGGGAGGGAGGAGGGAGGGAGGGAGGGAGGGAGGGGGGGGAGGGAGGGAGGGAGGGAGGGAGGGAGGGGGGGGGAGGAGGGAGGGAGGAAGGAAAGGAAAGGAAGGAAGGAAAGGAAGGAAGGAAGGAAGGAAGGGAAGGAAGGAAGGAAGGAAGGAAGGAAGGAAGGAAGGAAGGAAGGAAGGAAGGAAGGAAGGAAGGAAGGAAGGAAGGAAGGATGGACACGACACAGTGGGGAGTTCTGGATAGCAGTACTTGTTTTATTGAGCACAGTGTAAGTCTTTTATACAATATTTGGGTGGAGGGGAGCAAGCACAAATCACATGACTTTTGCAAGTTCCTGGGCCTTTGCAACAAGTAATGATCACAGATTTAGCATTTGCAAGGTAATATTTGCAAGGTAACAATCACTGATTTACATATTCCTGTGATCAGAAGACCAGGCACATTCTGCCTCACCTTAGATGTAAATCGTTTTCCTGCCAGTCTCCCATTGGATAAGCACAGATGTCTTTCACATAGGTGTAAACTCTCTAGCACCAGAAGCTCCACTGCCCTGAGAATAGAGGCCCACCTCTGGCCATGCCCCCTAGGACCTTATGGTGGAAAGTGCCAGGCCCCAATACGAGCTGCTTAGGAGCCCAACAGATAGTCATTTATCATATGTTCTGTCTTCCCATTCATCATCGATTTGCTCGAGGAGGCCCCAGTAACATCTCCATATGTCCTGTCTCATGCTAGTAGAGCCCAAGGCATCTGCTTGCTCCAGGAACATAAAGAGCCTCAATCCATTCCGGAATGAGGTCTATAATTGTTACTGGTATTTGGCATATATATCAAATACAACAAGGGCAGCTTGCCAGGCTCTGCCGGCAGGTAGCATACTCTTGTAGGTATCTCTAAGTCCAGCATTTATTGATGAACCTAGCGGCCGCTGCGCCATGCTAGCCGGCGCTGATAGGCTGGTCTGCTGGGTGGAGGTCTGACGAGAGAGAAGTCCGGATGTGGAAAATGGAGGCCCCTCATGGAGTGGGGGGTCGCCTGGCTGGTTGCGAGGCTCTGCTGGGATGGTGGGCCAGGGCTAGAACCCACCATCCCTCCCAGGTGCCTCATGAGCGGCTGGTCACAGGGAGAGCCAGTAGCAGCTCTGCCCCATGTCTGCAAGTCATATGTTCTACTCATTAAAACTATCAACGTGACAAGGAAATCAATCTTGTCATACATTGTTTGACAACATTCCCAGTGATTAAACAGTTATATATTAGTTTCTTTTATTAAAAAGTGCTAGTGTATTCCCTGTTTTGTCTATAGTCATTATCCTTCTTGAAATGTCAAGGTAAGTCTTTTCTACTTATTTAAATAAGTTAAGCACTTTCATTACTTTTCTTTTATATATCCATAATTTAAATATCATAATCACCTGTACTCTTTCTAAATTCAAATGTGCATTTTATTACATGAGGCATATGGCTCTTCAAAAGATATAATGTTTAGTGACACAGCCTACAACTGAATTCTCAGCATTATACTTTAAAGACAATAACTTGAATGATAATCTGAGTCATAATATCTGAAGCTGGGTAGTCTCTTTAAATTTTGAAGACATAATGGGAACAGTTAAACTATTTTTCAATATTTACTATAATTTTCTTTCTGACAGTTATCTTTTTTTTCAAGTAAACTAGTTGTGCTCCGTTTATCTGAAGTCTAGCAGACACACACATCTCTTCTCCAAGTTCTGCATGGTTGAACCAATATATATATTGGAGGGAGATAGAGTGACAATATTGGAAAAGAATGTCAGAAAGGTTACATATTGTGCTTCAAAAAACAAGGCAGCAAATTCACTTTCTCTTGTTACTAAACTTCCCCATGGAGAAGAAACTGTGGCTTTTGTTCATTAACTCAAGTCTAGCTGCCCTTTATGGACTTTTTTAATTCATGACTAATAACAAAAAAGACAAAAAGTAGTAAGCTAAAAGAAAGTTGTTTATTTAGCATTCAGTATAGTTTATTGGTGTCTGTATTTTGACATTTAACGATGATTTCACCATGACATGTGCTAGGTCACTGAAGGAAACACATAATGAATACAGTCAGACCTTATCTTCTTCCATTGACACAATCTCCACATGCATTTCTCTCTAGCATGCACAACCTCACAACCTTTCATGGAAAGCATTGTCTTATGAATTTGTAGGGCAAGAAATGTTTATAAGTGACTTGGATTCTATTTTTTAATTAATGATATATATATATATATAACAATACCCACGAAAGGCAAAACATACACAGAGGTCTTATAAGTGGCTTCTAAGAAACGGAACTCAAAATTCTACTCCTGCTGTCTGGCATGTGATTTTATATAAAAAAAGTTTTATGTTTGTTATTGTGCAAAGGTTTTCAGTATAGAATCACCCTGTATTTATTATGAGATCTGAAGTCAAATGACTGTTGCAATCACGACAATAAAAACAGTAGATTTCAATTAAATATAAATAGAGGAACAGACATTTATAAACAGAAGAAGAGATTAGAATTCAGTCAGACCCCAAGAAATATCAAAGATTGTCATGAGTTCCAAGAAACGAGGAGAAATGAATAAATCATATTCTCCCTCTAAATTTCTGGAAGACTAAAATTCTACCTGTATATTGATGTTAGATTTCTGGCATCTAGTATTACTAGAGGAAAATAAGTGGATAATTTTTAATGCCACCCAGGATATGACAAGCTGTTGTTATAGTCCTAAGAAGAAATAAAAATGAAAACAATACGAAGTAGAATTCTGCTAAATATAGTGGGGAAGATATTTGCATCAAGGAATGTTATACTTTGAATTCAATCTAAGCTATTTTACCTCAGAACTTCAGCCATCTTTCTTACATTATTCAAGTTTATATCCCAAAACTTAGAAGTAAAAAATATTTCTTATATAATTATTTGGGTTATAGCAGAAAATAACTTATATAAATGTCCAGAACTTTGTTGCTTTACAAAATAAATAATAAATATAATAAATAAAAGTCTTTATTATCAAGACATCTCAAGCTTTTTCAATTTGCCTTTGAAATGCAATCTATAAAATTCACATGAAAATTAATATTATTTTATTTTAAGATGTTCCTAAGTTGATAATAATTGCCAAGTCAGTTACTTTATTGACCACATAAAAATTTCTATATTTTTAGCCACTTTCTCATGTATGACTTTTATGAGCTTGAAAGATGACATAATTATAGAGATTAATTAGTAGCCAACAGGATAATGCAATATTTCTTTGTATTTGCAAGATGTCAGAACCCAAGTGCTAAAACTTTCATAGAAATGAAATTACAAATATTTAGTGTACAGTAGGTCAGATAACTCAAAAAAAGTTCTGTTTTTATTTGTAGATTAATGAAAAATGTAATAGATAATTGAAAGGAATGAAAATTAACTAACTTTATAAAAAAGTCTTCAATGGCTAATTAGATAGAAGAACAACAAACTCAAATTAGAAATAGATTTCTTTTTATCCACTAGTCAATTAATAGTAAAAAATAAGACATTTGATGGAGAGTGATATTAATAACTGCTTATTTGGTAGACCTGTGTATTATCTACCTTTCTTAATAAAAATAATTTAACAATTGTAGGACAATAACATCTTTATTATTATTATTTATTATTATTATTTATTATTATTATTATTACTACTACTACTACTATAATTATGTGATGGTTTTAATAAACCCATTAACATTAGAAGATATATAATAAGCACCTGTATGTAGTTTTCATGACAGTGTATAGAATTGTTTTCCTGGAGTTGGTAGATTGCAGATGGGGTTACAGAAAACTAGGTCCAGAGTGGCCTCGACTTCAGCTAACAGTTCTTTGTTACTTGCAGTACTTGATTCATCTTTGCTTCCTCACTTTTCAAAGGTAAATCTTAATATTTAATATCAATATTAGTAATATTTTAATATCAAGATAAATACATTTTAATGTTTTGATATTAAGATTTATTTAATATTTAAATATCTTAACATTTTAGTGGATAATTAAAACTATTTAAGTAAGCACTTTTCTAGTTTTAAAATGATATAGTTAGGAGTGAATCTTTACTTAAATATAATAAAAACAAATGCAAGGACTTTAAACATTGTTCAAGAACATAGAAAAAGAAAACATGTTTTTCCTTGTATATAAAGAAGTCTATAGACTAGATGTTGGTATCAATGCTATTCTGTACAGAAAAACTTTATTAGTAATGAGGAGCTGAAATCTATATTCTTAATGAAAAATTCTGCTCCTCAGTTTACCTGAAACTGATGTTTTTCTACTTTTGGATATTCTGTATTTGAAAAGTTAATAGTGAGCCTTATTTTACAGCAACATATCATTTTAGAATGTCTGAAATTATGAAAATAAACATTAGATAACAAATAGTATTTAAAATAAACTGAAAAAATATTAATAAAACATATCATTATATGACAGAAAAATTACATAATATGTTGAAATATAATATTCTGATTCATCACAAATATTGACATTTTTTCCTCTAAAGTTGCATTTAAATATGTGTCATTCTTCTGTCTGTTTCATTACTGGGTACAATTTTTTAAAAATCCTTAGTGTTTGAGTTTATATGTCTTTATTTTATATATGTTAGACATATACTGCAATTTACAAGCTTACCTACCAGAGCAATATGGTCTAAATGAAAAACACAATAAAAATGTAATTACAGGATATGGTTGATTTTTTTGAAAGAAGTTTATGTTGGATAAGAAAGCTGACTTCTATTATTTTTTATGATTACAGTGTTCTATTTATATTCTCAGCACTGAATTAATTTCCTTGTCTAATGCTCACCTTGCTGAGGATCCTTTTAATGTACTTTAATGAGTTGAGTACATAAATCATCTCAGTGAACACAAATACTTAGATGTAAAAACTCTGGAGGGGCTCTTCTAAGATTTTAGAGTGATAGATAAGTAACTGAAAGACTTAGTGTTCGATTTTTTTTTAATTTATCAAAATGACAGAAATAACAATTGCCCTTTTCACACAGATTTGGTGATGCAATTTAGAAAAATATTTAAAAAGTAAGTACAGAAGCTATGCCATGAATTATAATCAAAACTGTACAAGTACATGCTTAGCATCAATGTTCACTTTAATGATATTTAATGCTAAGATTACATACTGAGTTTTTTATATTAGATACATATATATGGAGAATATGTATGACAATAAATGCCAGTATTGTAAATTAGTATTTTTAAAGATGGTAGGATAATATGGAAGAACTGACATATGAGACTTTGCAATCAAATGCAAAATAAGGACTAGAGTCATCAAGATATAGCACAAGGGTTTTCTACAGGAGACCCTACATTCTGCATCTGGCTTTGGCCCCTCTACATACCCTCCCTCTACATACCAACGTGCACTCAATGTACACACACACACACACACACACGTACCACTGGGTCTGAGTTTTACTGAATCATCCAGTATTAGCATTCAACTGTGGCCCATCCCAATGAGCCATAAAGAGTCAATAGTGGCCCCACATCAATGAATACTATTGGGAAGGCTTCTTTCCCCACAAAGTTCAGATAATGCTACATACCTTTCATTCTCTTTAAGTATTTAAATATTTTATTTTTAATTCTAACGTTAAAATTTTATTTGTAGGATATGGGGTGACAGAACAGCTTGTAGGGAATTTCCCTTGTATGTAGTTGACCTGACAATATCCAGCACGCGACATAGCTCTCTGTGCCTATCAATAGTGAATCCTGGGGCCGGAGCGATAGCCCAGCACGCGGCTGGCCCATGCCGACCCGAGTTTGATACCCGGCATCCCATATGGTCCCCTGAGTACCACCAGGAATAATTCCTGAGTGCAGAGCCAGGAGTGTCGCCGGTGTGACCCAAAAAGCAAAAAAAAAAAAAAATAGTGAATCCTGAGCACAGAGCCAGAACTGACCATTGAACATAGCTGTGTGTGGCCACAGAAACAAAATAAAAATTGTTTATTTATTTATGTTGAATAAAATGGAAAACTTCTTAAAATTTTTCCTCTTCTCCATATTCATCACCAGAAACTCCATATCACAGATAAAAATAACAATTTCATTTTTTTTTTTTTTTATTTTTGGGTCACACCCGACGATGCTCAGGGGTTACTCCTGGCTCTGCACTCAGGAATTACTCCTGGCGGGCTCGGGGACCATATGGGATGCCAGGGGATTGAACCCAGGCCAGCGCAGGCCGGCCGCTTGCAACGCAAACGCCCTACCCGCTGGGCTATCGCTCCGGCCCCCAAAATAACAATTTTGAAATAGAAAGGAATTCTGTAATATATAGGAGTTACAATCGAATTTCTTGGGGGTTTTCATGTATATAAGTCTATTATTTCAGGTTAGTCATAAGGAGAGTCATTGTGTATTGAGTAAACTCTTCATTTCACAAACTTATAAGATTTAATTTTTTATATTAATTTTCTTAAAGCAGCTTCTATCTATAATCTCATACAGCAGAGGCAAACAAACTTACATCTATATTTAGACACCAAACTTTTTTTCTAAATGAGCATCATCAAAAAAATATAAAGTCTCTAATACAATTGGTAATAGTTTATTGTGAAAAATATATATCTGAAATCTTGAATATATACCGCATAGAATTATTTTAAACTGAAAAAGAGTATTACCATAGATCTCTTTATTTTACCATTCATAGCAAATTGAAAATTAGGAAACAAAAATTACATCAATATTCATGAAAACAAAAGATCACCATAATTAAAAGAAAATTGATGTAAGCACCATGATTTTGATCTGAGATCTATAATAATAACGTAGCCTATGTAAAATTTAATTTCTATGTGTTTTTATGTTTTTCTTTTGTTAGAAAAATCTAATAACTTTAGGGTTATTGTTAAAGGTGAATATATAGAAAATCATTAAAACAAGACTGGACTAGTCAACATAATATTTCAGGGATAATTCAGAAGTCAACACACTTAAAAAGCTATTTGAAAATGCCTTCTGTATATATTAACTCACTAGGCCTCCCTGCTACAACTTCATAAAGCTGTAGCTACACAATCATTGACCCAGATTTCTGATTTCTTTCATTTTATAAATGCATTGCTGATTTTAATAACCTTCCACCTACAACAGCAATATTGTGCTCTAGTCCAATTGGTGATTCAACCCAACTGCTTGCTCTTTTTTTTTTTTTTGTTTGTTTGTTTTGCTTTTTGAGTCACACCCGGCGATGTTCAAGGGTTACTCCTGGCTGTGCACTTAGGAATTACTCCTGGGGGTGCTCGGGGACCATATGGGATGCCAGGGATCGAACCGGGTAGGCCGCATGCAAGGCAAACGCCCTACCCACTAGACTATGGCTCTGGCCCCAATTGCTTACTCTTTGTTTTCATCAATCTTCTTATCGGTTCATAAATATGAGTCAGTCTATCTAAGCATAGGATTCGTTTGTTAAAATGAACATGCTTTAAACTGAATCAGTAGGAATCAGATCAAGAAGTTAGGGAGTTTATTGAGATTCTGAGATAATTTTTAACTAGATAAGTATTGTTTTCTTATCTCCACAATATTACCTAAGATACATTATTCTGTCCAAAATAATGCAGAGCATTAAGAATTGCATCTCCATGGGTCTGAGACGTAAAGAGCAAGAGCTAAGTATACATTCAACCCAGTCCAAATGCTGGGACTAAAATGTTGGCACTCATCACACCTCATGGCCCCAATAACATGAATTCTTGGGGGTGTCATTGAGCTTTCTTAAGGAAGCTCTTGTGGGGCTCCTAAGCAGCATGAAAGTTTCTCTCCAAAAACAAAGTACATCTCCATAATAGTATAACTTTAAAATGGACTTCATCGTTGCCCTCTTTCTGTTAAGTATGTTCACTCCTTAGAAGACTGAAGACTGAATTCGTATTGTTATATGTCCTTGTCATGTAAGGTGACACAAAAGGAACTTAAATGATTACTCCATAAAATACATTTCCTATCAGAATGCATAATAAGAAATTGTAGCATAATTCTTAAAATTAAAAAATAAATAATTGTTAAAATTAACAAATGAGGGCCAGAGGTATAGTTCAGCAGGTAGGATATTTGCTTTGCATACAGCAGATCTGGTTTCGATCCCTGGCATCCCAAGTGGTCACCCAAGCACTACCAGGAGTAATTCCTGAGCAAAGAGCCAGGAGTAACCCCTGAGCATCGCTGAGTGTGACCCAAAAAGCAAATAAATAAATAAATAAATAAATAAATAAATAAATAAATAAATAAATAAATAACAAATGAATGCATTGTAAAATGTGATTGAAATAATCTAAACATGTATCTATCCTCTTTATTGATAACTTTGCTTTTTAAAAACAGTGACTTTAAAAAAATCTCAAAATACATTATTAACAGAGTACAGTAATTAACAGATCTATAGTTACTATTGTAACTCTCCTGAGAAGAGTTAGTGTAATAAAATTGGTATATTAAGTCTAGTGCAAAAAATCAGGTGCAGCTAAATATGATTAATGATGAATCAACTAATTTTACAGGCAACAAGTATTAAATATTTGTGGACTTTGACTTATATAAAGCTTCCTAATTAACATACCTTGATCATAAAAATATTCTAACATACACCTTAAATATTCAAAAATATTTGAATGTTATACTTTTTGCTCTTATTGGAGACTTCTCTTAACTAGCCATATTTATAAGGCTTTCTAAGAGGAGGTAATTTATACAAAACCTTAAATGAACTTCTCAGTGGTAAATCCTGAAAGGAAAATGTGGAATTTCTCTTGTAGGCATGTATTTTATGTAGGCAGTATCTTTTGAACAACTCAATTGTTAGCAATACCATAGTTAGTATGTGTCAAAGATCTTGAAATTTTTAACTAAGTTGGTGACTCAGGTGGCAAGTTGGGTTCTCTGTTTAGATTCTGCTTTTGAAAATTATCAAATTGAGGCAAATAATATGAATTTTGTATTTTTTCATATTTTGACTGTTAATTGTGGATTTTTTTAAATAAAATATAGGGAGTAATCTCTTTATTCAGTATGTTAGAAAAGAGCAATGACTACATATTGTTTATCATTAATCGTAGATGAATAAGAATAATGTTAACTCTCATTTAATAATCCTTATTTATTATTTCTCTATTGTATCCAAAGACCCATTGTTGATGATGGAAATAAATACATGAAAGGCAATAGGAGTTTTATAAAGACTGCAAGGCAAACCTTTATTCCCCCAATATATCTATCTGTCAGAGTACAACTATGGGTTTATGTAGAAATACTTCAGAAATGAGTTAAAACTAAAAATTAGTATCAACTAATGGATATGGAAGGGAATATGTTTGCCCTTCTATGTGATATGATGGATGCTTTAACAGATCATTTCTCAAATGTGAGATATATAAAAGGCTTGAAGACAAATAAAACTCACTTATCAGGGCTATGACATGAAACAGGAAGGAAATAAGGTCAAAACTAAGATGAGAACCACTGGTCCAGTGACTCACAAGGAGTATGTTATTCTGTTCTTTACCAAACTTTGATATATCACTGTTGAATCCTGTGATAGCCTTTATAAATCTTTCCAGAGGATAGTTCATTTCTCTCTTTTTTATATACTGTCATCAGACCTGATTGAGAATTAAACACCGATAGTTTGAGACTAGCCCTTAGGTATCAGGAGACAGAGTAAAGACCAAGGGGGCAGTTAGAGGATAGAAGTGCTTTCTTGGTTACAATTTCAGTGATTTTTTTTTGTAATAACTTTTCTGTTTTCACAATGGAAATAACTAGGACTATATTAATAAGATATAACACACATTTTTATTTGACTTAGCATAACTCTCCTGATTATACCTAAAGTATAAACATGAATCACAAAGCTGTTACCTCTTTAGTTTGTTTTAGTTTAATGACAACATCTAGTATTAGTTAAGGTTCACTCCTCTCTCTGCACTTAGGCATCACTTCTGAAGGGACTCTGAGAACTTTATATGGTATTGGGAATTGAACCTGCATCTAAGCAAGTGCAATACCCACACTACATGCCATGGTCCAACAAATTTGTTTTCTACTTCTAGTATCAAGTAACTGAATCTTGATCTTTGTCAAGATTCAAGAAAAAATGTATTGTACATTCAAGACAAAATGTATAGTACTTTGCATACAGTACTATAGTTTACTTTTAGTTTTTACTGTTAGTTTTACTGTTTATAATTTTAATGTTTTGTTACTCTTAGTTTTACTATTCATCTGTAATTTTACTACTCACTTTTATCGATAGCCTCCTTTAGAAAGTCAATTTTTATTAGAGCACACACTGTAAATTGCAAAATTATTTAAAAATATGTGCCAAAGAGATAATTCCATAGTTAAGGCATTCACCTTAAATGCAGCAGACCCTGATTTGCACCCGGGACCAGATATGATCTATTAAGTGCCTCATGAATAGTCAATAGACTCATCAACTTGGAAAGACTGGTTTGTTAGAGACAGGTGCCAAGGTTTTACTTATTACTTTAACTTAGAATAATGTCTCAGTTCAAGCATTTACATAAATGCTATTAATGGTCATATTTACATGAAGAACAATATTGGTATAACCAGGTCATTCATGCAACTCAGGAAACTCCCATTTTGTAATAATAAATTCCAACTACAATTTGATTAGGCTCAGTGACCGGGACATAATAAATGATCTAGTCAACAAACCAAGCAGCTGATAAATAAATCAAATGCCAATAACATTCTCTCAAGCCATTCAATCTCTTAGGATTAGCATGTTTAATTAAAGAAAATAAATTCTGTTGTGGTGAATCACATATAATGTTGTAAAACAAATAGTAGTTAAATGATTTGTCTGACAATATTTCTACACTAACCAGATTATTAAATGCTGTGTGAACAGATAAAGATAATGTGAATAAGATTTATTTTATTGTATGGTGATTTTGCTTTATGAAATCATAAGCAAATAGCCACTTTTTCTCATTAAAACAAAAAAATAGAAATTGTTAAGATACAAAAATTGAATTTGTTAAGGTGAAGGTTGTATATTTAGGGTACCATTTTGCAATGAGAATCAAATACCTATAATTTTTTAATTATTATGAATGTATTCCAATATCCCAATAAACATGTTTTAATAAAACTGGTTCTATTTCATGTAATGCATGCATAAAGAGAATAAGAAAAACACTAACCAAAAGTAGTAAGATTAACTCTTATAAGTCAATACATGTATAAATTTAGTCAAGATTATTATGTCACTCAAAAAATTTTTCTTACAGTATTTCTTTCCTATAAAAAGTATTTACTTTCCGTGTTATTGCTCGTATATGCTGATTCTACATGATGATTTCTTACCATTAAACATATATATAGTGTCATATATCCTAGAAGAAGATTTCCATAGTTGAATCACTGAACTGCTTCTTTTCTAATTTCTACCTTAGTTACTCATTTGTGCTCCAGATAAAACTAGAATCTAGGACAGTAGCACATGTCATATTGCAGGCAAAAATTAAATGAACCATCATAAATATTCCATTTTAATTAAGTTCTAGAGAAAATATAAGTTCTGTAGAAGAGCCACATGATTCTTAATTGTTATATCAGTGAAAATAATTAATTTTTGCTAGTCAATATTATAAAATTAATATCTAGCAAATAAAAATACAATGTTATATTTATAGTATTATGACTTTTGACACTTTTAATTTTTCATAATTCTAGGCTAAATATTTTAAAACCTCTAAGATAATCACTATAAATAAATATATTAAATTATAATTAATTATAATTAATAGACTTAATATAATCGTGGCTGATACCTAGAGTTGGGAAATAGAAGCTTAATTAAAGCATATCATCCTTAAGGCTAGAAAGAGGTATATAGAGCTAGTAAAAGCAGTAAGGCAGTTGGATTGTAGGTATCTGTCCTAGGTTCAATATCTGGCACCAAATAGGGTCACTGAGCACAAACCATAAAATCCCAGATTATTCCTAAGTGTGGTCCAAATCCCTACTGTTCTTATGTAAAATTCAGCTAAAATAGAAAATACGTCCATGCATATTATATTTCAATATGCAAATATCAATAAGATCTCTGTATCACTAGACATCCTGTTGTTCTTCGATTTCCTCGAGAGGGCGCCAGTAACATTTCCATTAGACCGTATCACGTGCCAGTGTAGCCCAATGGCATCTGGTTGCTTCAGGAATACAAAGAGACTCAAACCGTTCATTCCAGGTTTTGACCAATAAGTCTGATCGTCTTGTAGTTGGGTGGCCACGTGATCTTTTGATGTTCCATGGGATCCAGTCAGTAACGGCTCTAGTCCAGCGGTCGTCTCCAAATTACATTACATGTCCAGCCAATCTGACTTTCTATGCTTTGGCAAATGAGACAGTGTCCCTAACTCTGGAACAATGATGGAGGTCGGAGCCCCGGAGACCTTCTTTCACTTGAGTGAGGTGTGATATTCCAAGCATAGCTCTTTCGATTCCTCTTTGGGAGACCTGAATAGCATTCTCATCCTGCTTTCGTAGGGCCCAGGTCTCTGAAGTGTATGTTAATGCAGGGAGAACAGTGGAGTAGAAGAGATGTGCCCCAAGGTTGTTTGTCCTTTTAGCTATTTCTTCGATGCCTTTGAAGGCATTCCATGCCGCTCTCTTCCTCCTGCACAGCTCAGGTTTTAGGTCGTTCATCATGTTGACTTCTCGACCTAGGTACACATTGCTGCATTCAGAGATGTTTGTTCCATTGAGAGTGAACAAAAATGAATTAGCCTCTGGGACTAGCTCATTTTTCATGAACGTAGTTTTGTTCAGATTCAGCTGTAGACCTATCTACAGAAAGATGCAAATCAATAAATGTAGAAATAATAAAATTATGAGCTAGTGTTATAATTAGAATATATATGCATATATATGTGTAAGTATATACACATTAAGAGTGAAGATGTCTTCTTTCTAGAAGGGAAGGAGGAATTGTTTTCTGAAGATTTTATAAAATAAGAGGTCAAAACTCTGCCAGCTTTGAATGGGAAGGAGTTGGTGAAATGTGAAATGGAGAATATGATACAGCATAATATGTTGCAATTTGGCACAGAAAATTGACCAAAAAAGGTTTTTATGAGAATAGTGAGAACATAAATGAAACTGTAATAGATGGTGTATGTGTAGAGTGGTAGAAATAAAGTTGAAGGAATGATTGGTTACATCAAGACAAGAAAATTAGACTTGATCCCAAGTGCAGAACCATAATAAATTCTTGAGACTTTCCAAACAGAACGTTGAAGGTAAAGGAAGCAGTTACCAGACTGAATAGTAATTTAGGACAAGGTGATGGAGCAATGAAATAAAATTGTAGCAGTGGTCCAAACACAAAAGCTTATCGGAATAGGCGTTAGAGAGAAACTGATTTTAGAAGATTACAAAGATTACAAATGTCTAAACCAAACTTTCCTGAGATTTCAGTTTAGCATTAAAAGTCATAGTTGTGCTGTTGTAAAACTGGAGAAAGAAAATATATTATGGAATGAATGTTGATGTTTGACTTTGAATTGCTGTTAGAATTCATTCGAGATGTCTCATCTGAACATCTGTATAGAGTCACCTATACCTTCCATATTTTCAAAGCAACCCTGTGATGTACAATGTACTCTAAATGTCATAGCAAAGAAATCTCATTTAAAATATATTATTTGGGGCCATTGTACTATCTAGTACAATGAGACATTTGCCTTGCATGAGGATGATCTGAATTTGATCCCTGGGACTACAAGTGGTTTTCTCAGCATGCCAGGAGTGAGTTATGGATTTAGCTGCTGTGACAAAAACCCAATATGTGCATCACTTGCACTTTTGAGGTGATGTGGTGATTGAAGCTGAAGTGATATGTGCACACCTCAAAAATACACCATAGTATAAATGAATGTTACCTCAAAAAAACCCGATTTTTTGTGTGACTTAAAATAACTAAAATGAACCAAGTGCATATCTTGCCTGTGTGAGGTAACAAAGTTGACCCTGTATACTGTGTGCTCACCCAAATATCACTGGGTATAGCCTTGGTAGTCCCCACAAACAACAACCTGAGAAGCACTGCATTTTCTTTTTTTTTTTTTTTTTTTTTTGGGTCACACCCGGCGGTGGTCAGGGGTTGCTCCTTGCTCTGCACTCAGGAATTACTCCTGGCGGTGCTCGGGGACCATATGGGATGCCAGGGATAGAACCCGGGCTGGCATGGGCCGACCGCGTGCAAGGCAAACGCCCTACCTGCTGGGCTATCACTCCAGCTCCAGAAGCACTGCATTTTCAAACTGAGTATCCAACCAGTAACATCACATATCTGGGTCACATAAGGTATTTCAGGTAAGTATTAAAGCTAAGGTATTCCAGGTCCCAAGAACTTTTGGAAAGCAGCACCCTCCATCTCACAGGTAATAGTATGTTTAGGTCTCTTTTAACTAATTCTTTGAACATCAGTTTAAAAGAATGAAAATGACTTTCCACACAGTATTTTCAATGATTGAAATCCAATTTATACATATATCTGTGCAAAGCTATATAATCTTTATTATAAATTATGCACTTGATAATAACAGTATTTTATTTGCAAGTATCAAATATTTTTCTTTAATATATTTTTCTTAGTTGTTAAGGAAGCAAAGCACCTGTGCTAAATTGTGAGATCAGTAAATATAGTCTGGATAAGTAAAAGAATCAAGTCATAATCTTCTTACTGTCTTTTGCTGTCAGTAAGAAGCAAGAAGCATAGCAAGATTTCACATTACTGTCTGCAGAAAGCAAAACATATGTTGTTCGGTAGATTTGACTGTGGACTATTTCAATTTTTTACTCTAAAGACAACATTTAAAGATGCCAGATTGTTCTAATCACAAGTGTCAACCATTCATTAGCTTAATGGAAAAAGGTAACAGATTATGCATATAATAGTCACCCAGGGAGAAGATATACATTTACAACCCATAACACTTATATAGATAGATTGTAGACATAATAGTGTTCCACAGGAGGCAGAGAGGCAAACAATTATTCTAATGGAAAGCAAGAGTATGTCGTTAACATTAAATGCTACCGAAAGACAGATATTTGTGGTGGGATGACATATAGGATTACTATAGAGTAATATGACTTTGCCTTTTGGGCAACAGAGGCAGACTATAATAACCTTGTTGATAAGCCAAGGTGAGAGAAAACCACTATGGATTTGGCTTTTATCTTTTGAAGAAATCGCAGTTTTCTCTCTAGTGTGGCAAATTGAATTCTCAACTGATATCAATTTTTAAAAGAATCTGATTTTGATCTTTCAACATTCAGGACTGGGTGTAAAAAATCCTGCCAGGAACATGCCACCCCTCAATAGCTGGTGTAGGCAATATAGGGCTGGCCCCACTGAATGGGCCCTTATATAAAAGATAAAGAGATTATTTTGTATCTCCTTATCTTTTATGTCTCTTTATCACTTGTCTTCCTGTTGTTCATCGATTTGCTCGAGAGGGCACCAGTTACATCTCCATACATCCTTTCAAATGCTAGTGTAGCCCAAGGGCATCTGCTTGCTCGAGGAACATAAAGAGCCTCAAATCATTCCATCAGGTCTTGGAAATGAGGTCTATAATTGTTACTCATTTTTGGCATATCAAATATGACCCAGATAGCTTTAACTTGTCAGGTCTGCCAGGCGGGTGGGATACTCTTGTTTCATATATATATATACACATATATATGTATGTATATATGTATATATAAATATATGTATGTATGCATATATATGTATATATAAAAATAAATATATCTTTTAGTAACATGTGGGACTTTGAGCCCTTTTTATGCATCTTTTTGTTTCTTTTTTTACTCCTTATATAAAAGATAAGTAGATTATTTTGATAAATCCATATAATTATAGATTTAAAACTCGTGTTACTCTTTGATAGCAGAAATAATTGGAGTGATTAGAACAAAGGAAAGGGTTGATTGAGTTGCTTTTAAATTAATGATAAAATGGACACAGAAAGAAAATATGGTTGCCTTTAAGTATTTGAAAATCAATGTCAGAAGATAAGAAGAAACTTCTGTTACTGAAAAGAACTATGTATACGTTTAATTCTATATATATTTCTCTCTCTATATATATGTATATATATAGTAAAGAACAATATATATACAGATTACTATGCAGCTGTAAGAAATGTTGAAATCATGCATTTTTCTGGAATCAGATTAGAACTGAAAGATCTTACTTGAAGTAAGCCAGAAGAAGAAAAACAAAGTGTATCTTACTTATTTGTGCTATCTAGAATATCTGGACAAGGAAATGTAGTGTAGTAAAAGAGGATACTTAGATTATACTTGACCTCAGAGGATAGGAGTGATACAAAGAAGAAAATAAGTTTGTGTGTGATGGGGAGAACATAACAAATAAGCAATACCTCAACAGGGGTCAGAGACCTCAGGTATACCAGTGAGGTGGGAAAGTTGCATAACTATCCAAAGCACAGACTCAACTCCACCAAACACATGACATATAAACTTCTACTACTGAACTTTGAAATTTCCATTCAAGGAAGCAGGAGGTGTTATGGGAGAGGGGACTAGAGAGAATATGAGAGCACTGATGGAGGAAATTTGACACTGGTGATGGGATTAGTTTTGGAATATTAGGAATTGATATAAGAATATTGTATGCCTAAGACTCAACTATTGGTCACTTTGTATATTAAAAATTAATTAAAAATAACAACAGCAAGATCAAAAAAGAAACTATTGAACGCTTCCAAAGAAATTATTGTTTGGAAAGAACTTGATCTTTATTATAAATGCATTAGAATGGTACTTGACTTCAGCTTTTAGAGACTCTGAGTGTAGAACCTAGTGAAGCCTGCCCAACCCCTGACCTATATAGCTATGATGCTGAAAATGCAATGTAGAGAGAAAAGATATAGTTCACTAGAGCTCAAAGCCTCACATATTACTACATGGAAGATTATTACGTTATGCAATTACATTTTTAAACATGCGTTCAGAATATTCACAAATTAACAAAATCAAGGTGTATCAGTTTTTAGGATTAAAGTGGAATTTTTAAAGAAAATTATAAATAAATATCAATATTTAATGAAAAGTGATGATATACTAGAATACTGTTGAGAAACAGCATTTCAAGAAGATAACATATATATTTATCAGTTTATAATGAAGTTAAATATATGGCTTTAATATTAAGATAAATTTTGCATTTTCTTTGAATTGCTACTATATTATTTATCAAGTGTTTGAATTATTTTTTACTTGTCAGTGAAAGAATCATATTTTAATAGATATTTGGTCCCACCAGAGCTTTCATAATATCAAGGAATGAGGTAAGAAATTTGTTTATAAGAAAATAAAGAAATGTAAAGTATTAGTTGCAGAAGTGATTATAAGAAATAATAAATACTAATTTTTATTTTTTATGGGGAGTCCAACCTGAGATGTACTGTAGCCAAAGGCAATAAAGACCTTTGTGAATTGGTAGTGAGTTATAATATATGCAGCAAATAATAAAGAAAGGAAATAAATCATTGTTATAATACATTAATATTCCTATTCATTTTAAATCAAATTAACATGACATTACTAGGACTAAGTAGCTGGTTGTATAAATTGTTATGTTTTCTTTTTAGGCTGGGCCACATTCTTTTTTTTTTTTTTTTTCCCGGTGATGCTCAGGGGTTACTCCTGGCTCTGCACTCAGGAATTACTCCTGGCAGTGCTCGGTGAACCATATGGGATGCCAGGAATCGAACCCGGGTCGGCATGAGCCGGCCGAGTGCAAGGCAAACATCTTACCCGCTGGGCTGTCGCCTCCGGCCCCCTGGGCCACATTTTTATCTACATTTTTTTTTCTTTTTGCGTCACACCCGGCAATGCTCAGGGGTTATTCCTGGCTCTGCACATAGGAATTACTCCTGGTGGTGCTCAGATAGCTATATGGAATGCCAGGGATCAAACCTAGCTTGGCCACATGCAAGGCAAATACCCTCCCCACTGTGCTATCACTCAGGCCCCAATAAAGGGTATTTATAAAGTACCGTCCTCACATGGTTAGCTAGTCAGCATTGGGAGTTATATTAGACTTCAGCTACACTCTACTGAGAACTATGTAAATGTCTACACAATGCATTGGGTGGCGTTTCAGAAACTAAAATTGATGCTGCCACATTATTTTCACAGTATTATGTTAAGTACCCTATGACCATCACTTCAGACCATATGCTACACCTATTAAAGTAGCATTAATAAAAATTCTGAAACACTACACAATTTTACATAGCGCATATGCTTCCCTTTCTCTATTATTGGACATACACAAAAATCATGAATTGAGTCCACGTACCTGTCATTTTCAATATAATTATCAATCCTACAAACCTTAATTCTCACTTATAAAGAGAAAAAATCAAAATGTGTATATACACTTAATAGTCACTGGTAGATACTGATATATTTATAATTGAAGCACCATGAGATACACAATTATAAAGCTTTCATGATCAGACTTGCTTACATTTCCCACCAATGTCCCCAGTATCCTTCACTCCCCAGTCTGTCCAGACAGGCACTATTTTTTCTTTCTCTCTCTACTTTTGGTATTATAGTTTGCAATACAGATATTGAGAGGCCATAATATGCTTTCCTTTATCCACTTTCAGTACCCATCCAGAATGATTCTTTCCAACCACCATTGTCATAGAGGTCCCTTCTCTATCCTAATTGCTCTCTCCCCAGCACTCGAGGCAGGCTCCCAGCCTTGAACAAATCTCCCTGCCCCTGTTTTTACTGTTCTGGGGTGTTAGTTCCCATACTGTGTTTTTAATATTCCGCAAATGAGTACAGTCATTCTGTGTCTGTCCCTGTTCTCTGACTCATTTAATTCAGCATGATAATATATATATATATATATATATATATAAATAAGCAAATTTCATGCCTTTTTTTTCTAATAGCTCTAATATTCTATCGTGTAGATGAATCATAGTTTCTTTGACTATCTGTTCCCAGGCACTACGGTTTTTTCCAGATTCTGGCTATTGTGAGCAGTGCTGCAAGGAAAGCCTCTTCAACAAGCAGTGCTGGGAACACTGCAACAGCTACATGCAAGAAAATGAGTTTGGACCTCTCTCTAAAGCCAGGCACAGAAGTAGATAAAAAAATGGATTAAAGGCTCAATATCAGACTCAATCCATAAAGTACATAGAGGAAAATGAAAGGCAGGGACCCTCCACGACATTGAAGCTAAAGGCATCTTTCAAAATTAAATAAAACTGACCAAGCAAGCAGAAACAAAAATAAACAAATGGCATTACATTAAGAAGGTTCTGTTTCAAAAGAAACAGTGGCCAAGGTACAGAGACAGCCCACTGAATGTAATATATATATATATTATACCATTACCTATCAGATAAGGGGTTAATATCCAACAGTACATACCTAACAGTTAATATCTAATAGTACATAAGGCACTGTTAGAGCTTCACATGAAAAAAAAATGTCTCCAACTCTTTCAAAAATTGGGGAGAAGGGGCCGAGTGATAGTCTAGCGGGTAGGGCATTTGCCTTGCACGAGGCCGGCCTGTGCTGGCCTGGGTTCAATCCCTGGCATCCTATATGGTCCCCTGAGCACCGCCAGGAGTAATTCCTGAGTGCAGAGCCAGGAGTAACTAACCCCTGAGCGTGCCGGGTGTGACCAAAAAAGCAATAAATAAATAAATAAATAAATAAATAAATAAATAAATAAGCAAACAAATAAATAAAAAGAAGTTGGGGAGAAGAAATGAACATAATATTCTCCAAAAAATAAATACAAATGGCCAAAAGGCAGATGAAAAATGCTCTACATCACTAGTCATCAGGAGCTAAAAGCAACAACGAGACACCATCTTACACCACAGAGACTGGCACACTTCAAAAAAAATGAGAATAACCTTGCATGGATGCAGGGACAAAGGTCTCTCTCTGGTCATCACTGGTGGCAATGCTGGCTGATTCAGCCCTTTTGAAAACAATATGGGCATTCCTCAAAAAACTAGAAATTTAGCTTCCATATGACCCAGCAATACCATTTATATATACACCAGAAATATACCATGGGGGTGGGGGGAAAACAGCAGAAATGACATCTGCACTTGGGTGTTCATTGCTGCACTGTTCACAGTAGCCAGAAACTGAGAATTTTTTAAGAGTAACCTTTATCATGTCCACTGGTTTTTGAAAAACTTAAAATAACTATGGAAGAAGCAGAAATATTTGCATGTTACAAAATTTAGAAGATTTAGGACGGTTTTATTATGATTGAAAGGAAGCAGAATGATTTTTTGAATTCTATCATAAATTTCTGAACCTTATAGTACTTTGCTTATCATTATTAATTTTGCTACCTGTATGCAAAAACATGAAAATATTTTTGTTTTATTAGGCTGTCTTATAATAATAATTAAGAAGATTCACTAGAATCTTACACCAAATAATTCAGCATAACTATCGAGATAGTTTAATTAGTAAGCTAATAAGCCTATGCAAAAAGTCAAATTCAATCTGTAACTGCTATACAATTAAGTACATATATATATATAAAACTATATATATATGTATGTTTGTGTTGTATGTATGTGCATAGCACCGTGCCATGTTCTGAGTTATAGTCTTTTGTATATATATATATATATATATTTATATACAAAAGACTATAACTCAGAACATATATATATGTAATATATATATTCTATATATACTATCACTGTATCACTGTATCACTGTCTTCCCATTCATCATCGATTTGCTCGAGCTGGCACCACTAACATCTCCATATGTCCTGTTTCATGCTAGTAGAGCCCAAGGGCATCTGCTTGCTCCAGGAACATAAAGAGCCTCAAACCATTCCATCAGGTTATGGGAATGAGGTCTATTTATAAAGTGGAAATATAATTTGAAATTAATATAATTTAAGTGTGGGAAATGCCCTAATGTGGCATAAGGTGTCTTCTCTATGTAAACAACAGTGTCTTGAAGGTTAGCTATTGTCAGGTCTGAAATTCGCCTTCTGGTATTTTAGCGATTCACCACTATGATATTTCAATTATATTAAGACAAACAAGCAAAAAAACTCTGTCTCGGTGAATCAAGTATTCCCTTTAATAAAATGTCACAGAAATTATTCTGACAGGAAAGTCACAAAGTGATATCCGACTGCTTAGCCTCAAATTCCTAAATTCTACTTAACCACTCAGCTTGAAACCTGCTGTTGTGTCAATTTTCCTAGACAACCTCTTGACCTAGCTCTCCATGCTGAAGACATCTCCTACCCAAGAGGGAATCTCCTGTGTTCAGTGATTGCCATGAACCATATCCTTCAGGTATACCTTCCTTTTTCTCACAGAGAGGAAATTGCTAGAGTACTACAGAAATAAACAATTGTTTCTTTTCAACTCTGTTATTTTATGTTAAATTTTATACAGTTAGCTTTTATTAAAAACAGACCAGCTACTCATGAGTCACATGTAAGGGATTCTTTGCTAAATACCAGTTTCATCACCAATTCAAATAAAATACAGTAAAAGAAGACAAAGAGGAGTCAGAGGAGGAATTGAGTGACTGGATAAAATGATTGTGGGGTGACGTCCAGCTGCCTAGAACTGTTATGCATGTATTAAAGCTGAATTTTGTATGGAACAGATCAGAAATGAAGGAAGAATTGTAAGCAAGTGGGTTATATCCATATTTCAGGAATAAATAATGACTTAGAAAATTTTCAGTGCATTTGGAAAGTAATATTAATCAACTTAGTCAAATTAGCACTCTGCAGTGAGAATCTTTAAATAACTAAATTATTCTTCTATCATACCAAATGTAAAGAATCAGACTGTGGATTGAATAACAGCATATATTCAAAATTTCTGTTAGATATGCATAGGCTTAGATTTGGCAAGACTTCCTAAGTAAAATAAAAATCTTTAACAGACAAACTTGCCCCACTTTTAAAAAATATATTAATATAAAATTATGTATAGACTTGAGTTTTTAATTTTGGGAAGGAAAAACAATATTTGAACATATTCTGCAATGCTCAGGTCTTAAAGCTCTGTTTTCAGGAATCACTTTTGGTGGGACTTTGCCGATTGTATGTGGTGCTAGGGATCAAACCAAGGTCAGTCACATAAAGACATGTATTCTTCCCACTAAACTATCTCTGTAGTCCCTGGATATTTTGAATTTTTTTTAAGTTTTCCTTAGGCCTTAATTGGCTTTGTATTGAGAACAAAATTTACACTGGATTTTACCAGGTTCTTAAGCATAAAGTATTAAACTAGGGTGAACACCAGCAACTGTTTAACTCATTGCAGCCCCTGTTCTCTTCTCAGTATCTGTCTTCTTAGAACTATCAGAACATCTTAGAACTGTGTTGTTTTATTCAATTCCAGGAGAATTTTTAACAATTAAGTGTGTAATTCATCTTTTTTTGCTAACCTAAATACTTTTGCTGTAAGAAAGTAACATGTTTCAAAACAAAGCCTGATAGTATTTAAAGCTAAAACCTTAGTTTATTTGAGAAATATTTCAGTAAGAACAATATTTTTAATAAGTCATTAGAAGGAGACTGGATGTTTTTCTCAATATCTGGAAAAGTTGAAGTTTATGGGCAAACATCAGGGTGGAGTTATGGTTCAACTGAGGGAAATTTTGAAAGGGAAATGTTGCAAAAATGGAGCTTTGGTTAACTTGATTTAATAGGATTTTTGCCTAAGGTGGGTACATTTGTGGGATTATGGATTTGAAATTTGATGAGATTTCTTGGATACTGAGTGTGATCTGATATAAAAGGTGATATTCTTGCTAAATTTAGCAAAAAATTTTAACAAAATGGGACAATATAAAGAGATAAACGAAAGTTTATTAGTTGAAACCTGGTTGAGAAGAGGATTTAGAGTAACTGTTAAAGTTTGGTAATGGAGACTGTCTTGACAATTAAAATACACCTAAACCAAATATAGAAGATGAAGAAAAGAATGACTTACTGAAGTCTCAATATTACAACTACAAGTACTTACATTCAATAACATCAAATGTCATACATTCATTTTGGATTCATCACTATATATGAATATGTACATATATAGTATATTTGTCTCTGCAATTTTGAGATGTTTTATGAGTCTCAAGTAATTAAAAGCTGATTAATCAAGTTTGTAGTACTTCTTTTGGTTGATTTTTTTTCTGTGCTGAAATGAATTCTCTTTTACTAATGGATGACGGTGTTGATAACAGAGGACATTTTAATCACTGTGCTGTGATGATATATGGTCATTCCATTTAATCAAATGTCATTTGACAGAGTATTGTCTTTGGGGTTTGCTCAGGTACCGATTTAATCGTGGGAGCATGTGGTGGGGCAGAGGAAATATTGTAAGTTTCTTTAATAACATCATTAGTCTGTGACATGATAAACGGTACTAAATCTTATTGTGGAATATTTTTAAACCAGCATTCATTATATTTGTTAAGAGTAACTCTGATTTTGAAATGTATATGAAAAATACCTAAACAGCAGCTCTTATTGACATAAAGTCCCTTTATATGCTTTTTTAACTTAAATCTAACCATGTCTTAAAAAGAATGGTAAATATTTCCTTTATCGTTTAAATATTTAAGTATATTTGCATATGTGATGGTTGCTGGTGTACTTTTTGGCATGCTTCTTTAATAATTAAAATGAGGTTAAGGCTAATAACACCACCATTTAGGGTGACTAGGAAAAACCTTATACGTCTATGGTTGCGTGTTCAATTAACTTCATCTTATGTTTCTGTTTTGGAACCTAGCCACCAATAGTACTTAATCATTCTAGAATATAAAAATGGGAGAGTTGTTAATTAGAAAAGCACACAGAAATTTTTTTAAAAAAGATATTTTCTCAATTATCTAATTGAAACTATTGAATAGCACGCTTATAAGAAAGTAAGCAAGACCATCAACTTAAGTTAGTACTTTTGGTGATTTACCTAATTGATGGGGTCAATTTTTACTCATGTGCTCGACACAAGTTATGACTTGAATAGGAAATGGAACTACATCTAAAGTTGGTACTGGATATAAATTTGAATTTAATTAACATCACAGATATTGGAGATTCTTAGCTTGAGTTTTCAGTCCATTATTTTGTACAATTGGATTACTATAAACACTGTAATAGCTTCCAGAGATATATTTGAATAGCTTAATATTGATTTTATCACAGTATAAGTTTCTATTTTAGAGCTACTTATGTAACTGTTATTATTTAGTTCAGCACATTCAAATCTAAAATTCATGTCATAACTACTATTTCTGGAGGAGCCTGAATATGAAATTCTACAGCCGCCACACATTTTGCATAGTATCACCTAGGTGAGTGCATCAGGGAAAAGAAGAACCAAGGGTCAGCTTCTCATCTTCTTCCTCCTGGGTTCATCCTAACACAAAGAAGTTTTTGTAGATTTGTGTTTGGATCTAGTCTGTAGGAAAACAGGGCCAGAGAAAATAAGTCAATAATGCTGTGTGTAGTTGTGATGGCAGTCTGCCCTCTATAACCGGTGTCATATTTAAATGGAATCTGCAAGCACTTGTTCTTTCAGGTAATTCTCAGTAGTATCTTAAATTCATTCTATGTAGTTTATCCCCTGTTCCCCCAGATGAAAAATCTCCAACTCATAACTTAAAAGCTAAAAGCAGTTACCAAACTACCAAACAATTGAAAATATAATTGATGGAAAGAGATTCATTGTTAACTGTTGCAATAGTTGAAATGATCACACCATATAGAACTGTTATTTCCTATAGATAAAGTTTATGACGTAAAAGTTACTTTGTAAATATGTCAACCTCTAAGTAATCTGAAGGAGATCATAAGACCATCATATTTTATTGCATTCTGAAGATTTATTTCTAAATTGTTACCCCCCCATCAATATTTCAAGCTAAGAGTGAAAAAAGGCTCCACTGAGATTGTACAAGTGGTAATGCTTGAGCAAGGCCTGCAAACTCTGGTTCAATACTCTTTTTTTTTAAATTTATTTATTAATTAATTTTTTTTTTAATTTTTTATTATACCACAGTGAAACATACAATTACAAAGGTGATCATAATTGGTTCTTGGTAATACAGTATACCAGCACCCATCCCTCCACCAGTGCCCCATTTCCACCACCAATGTACCCCATCCCCCTCCTGCCCACCCCCCATGCTGCCTTGATAGCAGGTACCCCAGTTTCCTCTCTTTCTCTCTCTGTCTCTCTCTCTCTGTCTCTGCATCTCTCTGCCTCTTATTTTACACATTGTGGCTAGCCCTGCAGGTATTTAGAGTTTATCACTTAAGTCTCTTTGTGTATATTCAATGGTGAGTCTTAATCTGCCATTACCATTTCCCACATTTAGTAAAACACTGGTATCTATTTATGCCATATTAATGAATGCAGTCATTCTATATCTGTCCTTTTCCTTCTGACTAATTTCACTCAGCATAATAGTCTCCATGTCCCTCCATTTGCAGGTAAATTTCATAATGTCATCTTTTCTGACAGCCGCATAGTATTCCATAGTGTAGATGAACCACAGTTTCTTTAGCCAGTCCTCTGTTCTCGGGCATTTAGGTTGTTTCCAGATTCTAGCTATAGTGAATAGCGCAGAGATGAATAAAGAAGTACAGATAGTGTTTCTGCTATGTGTTTTTCGGTCTCTCGGGTATATTCCCAGGAGTGCTATTGCTGGATCAAATGGGAGCTCGATATCTACTTTTCGGAGGAATGCCCATATTGTTTTCCAAAAGGGCTGGACCAGTCGGCACTCCCACCAACAGTGGATGAGAGTCCCTTTTTCCCCACATCCACGCCAGCACTGGTTGTTCTTGCTGTTTTGGATGTGTGCCAGTCTCTGTGGTGTGAGATGATACCTCATTGTTGTTTTGATTTGCATCTCCCTGATGATTAAAGATGAAGAACACTTTTTCATATGCCTTTTGGCCATTCGAATTTCTTCTTTTTGGAAGCTTCTGTTCATTTCTTCTCCCCATTTTTTGATGGGGTTGGCTGTTTTTTTCTTGTGGAGTGCTACCAGTGCCTGATATATCCTGGATATTAACCCCTTGTCAGATGGGTATTGGGTGAATATCCTTTCCCACTCTGTGGATTGTCTTTGTATCTTGGTCACCGTTTCTTTTGAGGTGCAGAAGCTTTTTAGTTTTATATAATCCCATTTGTTTATCATTGCTTCCATTTGCTTGGTCAGTGGTGTGTCATCTTTAAAGATACTTTTCATTTCAATGTCGTAGAGTGTTTCTCCTATGTTTTCTTCGATGTACCTTATAGATTCATGTCTGATGTCGAGATCTAGAATCCATTTTGATCTGACTTTTGTGCATGGCGTTAGGAGGTCTAAGTTCATTTTTTTACATGTAGCTGCCCAGTTTTCCCAGCACCATTTGTTGAAGAGGCTTTCTTTGCTCCATTTAATATTTTTTGCTCCTTTATCGAAGATTAAGTGGTTGTATATTTGAGAATGTGTTTCAGGATACTCAGTTCTATTCCATAGGTCTACAGGTCTGTCTCTATACCAATACCACACTGTCTTAATTACAACTGCTCTGTAGTAGAGCTTGAGGTTGGGGAAAGTGATACCTCCCATCTTCTTTTTCCCAAGGATTGCTTTAGCTATTCGTGGAGTTTTATTATTCCATACAAATTTCAGGAGTGTTTGTTCAATTTCTTTGAAGAACATCATGGGTATCTTTATAGGGACCACATTAAAGAAACTATCCCATTCACAATTGCGCCGCATGAAAATCAAATACCTAGGAATCAGTTTGACAAAGAATGTAAAGGATCTCTACAAATAAAACTACAAAACGTTACTTCAGGAAATAAAAGAAGACCTGAGGAAATGGAGACATATTCCCTGCTCATGGATTGGAAGGATCAACATTATCAAAATGGTAATACTCCCTAGAGCTTTATACAGATTCAATGCGGTCCCTATAAAGATACCCATGATGTTCTTCAAAGAAATTGGTTCAATACTCTTGATGCCCAATATTACTAGGAGTTTCCCTTAGCACAAATCCAGGCATAGCTCCTGAGCACAGAGTCAGAGCTCATATCCTGGGCACCTCTGGGTATGGCAACAAAGTAAAGCATAATCACTAAAATAAACCTATAACCTGTCAGTGCAAAAGTTCATAAAGAATAATGCTTACAATTTTCCTGGTACATTTTAGTATTTACAGACATTATAAAGAAATCTACTAAGGAAGAGAGAAATCAAGTTACTTTGCCAGTCACTTAAACTGTATGTAGTAGATGGATTCCAACTCAATGAGTCTTTCTCTAGAGAGCATGTTCTTAATCACTACATCTGGTAAATAATATAAATAGCCTGGAAGTGGTACAGCCTTAATTTCAATATTAATTTAAAAAGTTTGATAATGCATGAACACTTGTTTCATAGAAAAGGCAACTTTTTGAGGGCCAAAGTGATAGTACAACAGGTAGGGTACTTGCCTTGCATGTGACAGACCCAGACACATCATCGATCCTGGGCATCCCATATGGTCCCTGAACACTGTCAGGAGTAAGTTATTAGTGCAAACCCAGGAGTAGCTCCAGAGAATCTCCAGTATTGACCCAAAACAAACAAACAAAAACTACAAGTGGAAGGAGAAGACAGGTGCCCCAATAACTAGCATTCATACATTTTTCATTTGTTACTCAGATTCTTTTCAATTATGTTATGTAGTCTAGTGGAAGTTACTTGAGCAAATATCCATACCTCCCAGAAAATCAGGCTCTTTAGTTATTGGTTCCAAGCACTATTCTCAATACTGTAAGTGAAGAATATGAATAAAAACAATAACTTATTATGAGATATATACTGCAATATGTTCATTGCTTTCATAATATGAGGTTTTTACTGGTTCAAGAAAAATGGTATCAAAAGAGTTCTTGAAGCTGCTGATTCTTCAGGATTTGTTAGTTTTTGTCTTTAATTATTATACCACTGTGAGATGCAAATACAATTACACAGATGTCCATATTTGGGTTTCAGTCATACAGTGTTCCACCAGCACCCATCCCTCCACCACTGCCCTTTTCCACCCCAATGTCCCATGATCCCCGCCCTTCCTCGTCCTGTCTTTATGCATGTATATCCCTTTGCCTATATTCAAGGCTCAGTTCTAGGCTGGTATTATCATTTCCAACAATTGTTAGCACCTTGTTAGCTCTTCCGTCTTACCTAACCTTTGACTCCAACACACTTGTGGTATATTCCACCCACTGACAAGACTTCCTGATCCTTGTTTTCCTTGACCTTGGATATTGGTATCAGACTATTTTATTTTCTATCTGGCAAATAAATGCAGTCATTCTGTATCTGTCCTTTTCCCTCTGGCTAATTTCACTTAGCATTATCCTCTCCCCTATTCATTCATTTATAGGCAAATTTCATAACCTCGTTATTCCTGACAGCTGCATAGTATTCCATTGTATAGATGTACTACAGTTTATTTATCCAGTTGTCTGTTCTTGGCACTCTGGTTGTTTCCAGATTTTGGATTTTGTAAATACCACTGCTATGAACTTAAAAGTGTAGATGGTGTTTCTAGCTTTTTGACTCCCTAGGGTACATATAGAAGAGTAGTATTGCTGGGTCAAATGGGAGCTCAATTTCTAGTTTTTGGAAGAATGTCCATATTGTTTTCCAAAAAAGGCTGTACCAGTTGACATTTCCACCAAAATTGGGTGAGAGTCCCTTTCTCCACGCATTTGCACCAGCACTGTTGTTCTTGCTCTTTTGGATATTTTCCAGTCTCTGTGATGTGAGATTATATCTCATTGTTGTTTTGATTTGCATCTCCCTGATGATTAGTGATGATGAGCATTTTTTCATATGCCTTTGGCCTTTCTAATTTCTTTTGTCAAAGTTTCTGTTCATTTCTTCTCCCGAGTTTTTTGATGGGGTTGACTGTCTATTCCCTTTATTAATGGGAACAAACAAAATCTTACCCCTAGCTATCTGCCACTGAGTAGTTATGGACTTACTTTCTGAATCAGAATGTCTGGTTTGGAATCTTGGCACATTAATAGTATCCTATGTGGCAATGGCCTGTTTATTTTAAGTTTTTAATGCCATGCAGCATAACAAAGAGTAGACACTGTGAACTTAAATTTTTAGAATATTAAATTGGTAATGTAAAAATAATTTAAAAAATCTTAACATAATCATTGTGTTTACTCAAACATTAAATAACTTTTGTCCTCAGTTTCATGGAAAAGATAATTAGGTATGAATCTTATAAGTCTCATGTTGCAAGATCAAGAGATTAAAATTAAAGTCTCTTATATTAGAAAAAACTAAGAGGACACACATATGACACTAATCAGTCAGATATTGTTTACTAACACTTTATTTATTCCTTTTTATCATACAGTTATATTTATCAAAATCACTCTGTTAGGGAAAATTTTGCAAATTTTTAATATGTAAGTTAAAAGTTTGTAGATTTTTTAATTCAGAATTAGAGCAGTATAGCAGTTTCTTGACAAATAATAGCATTTAGCATTTATTTAACTAATTGTCACCTCTTATTTAAATAACTCATTTTATTTGCTTCCCTGAGACTTCCATAGCAAGTAGTTATAAACTTATTGACCTAAAATAATAGCAATGTATTATCAAACTTCTGGAGGTTTTAGATATTGGTAAGGATTCTGTGGGAAAATCTCTTTTCCTCTAATAATTTTAATCTTAAAATACAGATAAATTATACAATACTACTCTAATATTTATGCCTTTATGTCTCAGGTACACTCTAGAACCACAGCTGCGCCGGCAAGAACAGAAGAGACACTCTAGACTCAACCACTCCAGACCCACAGCTCGCTGCTCGGCCCGAGGGGGAGCAGTCCATGGAGTTCTGGAGGGTGGTAAATATGACAGGACATATGGAGATATTACGGTGCCTGCTCCAGCAAATCAATGAACAACGGGAAGACAAGTGATACAAGTGATATGTCAGGTAGTTTTTCCCCCTTTTTATATCTAGGATTATATCTATTCCCCCATCTAACAAACATAATTTGTTGCATATGCTATAATATTTAGATACTTTAGAATTTTGGTATTCTCTTGTATTACAGAGAAATGCGGTATTTTGAAAAACAGTACTAAAGATTATTTGGTTAAGAAACCACTTCTATTAATCCATCATAATATGAGAATGTGTTATTTTAAAAATATTAAAAGCTTTTTGCCAGACTAATATTTTCCTCATTTGCTTTTTGATAACTGTAGAAAAGAGCAAATGTATTCCTACTGGTTTAGCCTAAGGCATTCTTATTTATTGATTTGACATTAAATAATATTTCATTTTAAAATTATAAGTGTTTTAATATGTGAGAATTACAAAATCAGGACAAAAAGAGATATCAATGGAATGATTTTTAATTTAAGAGTAATTAAAATTCAAATATAACATAATTTTTAGAAAACACATGGTACCATTCCCTAGAATTTACAAATTAAGAAACATCACCGAAGTTATTTTATAACCATAACAATTCTCAAAAATTAACGTATTGTTATTCAAGATGACCATGTAAACCACTATATATTTCAAAACTGTGTGAGTGCGTGATTTTAGAATTGATATTACTCCATATAAATGCTATACTAGAAACAAGGGGATCTGAATTTCAATTTTAGTTTGGTATATAATTTAGTTAATCATAAAGTCTAAGGTATTAATTATATATCCTTAAATATTCTACACTCCTTTAAATACAAATGGTTGGGTCAAGTATTTTTCTGAGTCTTTCTAAATCAAAGACATGTTTAGATATGAGACTTTTTGCTAATTATAATAAAATATTTAAACAGATTGCTGAAAACTTTATGGAAATCAGTAAATAACTCTTATAAATCACCTGAGTGTTATTAAACAATAAAACTGAACAAGAAGTTAAAAATTTGGATTTTCGAATCACAGGTAATTCTATTAAATAGCATATAGAGTGTGTTCATCAAGTCAGTTTATTAAACACAAAGGTCTGATATAAAGTCAGGGTATTAATGATATTACACATATTAAAAATCTAGAAATATTAAATGAATGTACCACTAAAGCACAATGTTAATACATATCAAACAATCATTAGGGTCATAGTAAAGAGACACCAGAAGGATTTTGGTCTATTGTCCTTAGTTTTTTCTCAGTCTAATTCCCAAAAAGTAATAGAAAACTTGATGCTCTGGAGTGCCATGTTCCATAAGAAAATCAATACAGTTGTCATCTCAAAGCCCAGTTTTCCAAAACAAAGTTATCTAGTCAAAATTGTAAAACAAAAATGATTGCATAAATATCCACTAGAGTCTCAAGACTGAAAATTATCTAAGAGGGAGAGCTTCACCAAAGTACTGAATAAGGGACGTGGGATAGGGTAGGAGTGATACTGGGAACATTGGTTATGGGAAATGCACTCTAGTGGCGAGATGGGTGTTGTAACATTATATGACTGAACCATATGTGAACTGCTTCATAACTGCTCATCCCATGGTGAATCAGTAATAAAACATTTAAAAAAAATATTTCTAACCAGTTCTTTACACCAAAATCAAGGACTGTTCACCAAAATCAAGAAAGGTGAGTTTAATAAGTAGTCCGCCTGCTTCTATACTCTGAAGTGAGTGGCATGTGTTGAAGGATTTGTTAATTCAAAAAATTCAGGAAGTTGTAATAAATATCTAAACTAAAGCATTCCTGAGAATTGGGAAGCAATCTTAATTCAAACCTGTAGAACTTTTGGGGATATATCTTGGAAATGCTGCTTAGCAAAAAGTTTTAATCTATAGAATTTGAAATTTGAAAGACATAGAAAAAGAGCTTCAGTACAAGTTTCCACAATTCTGTGTGTTAGAAAATCCAGCTGGTAGACTGCTCAATTATGAGCACTCTAAGTTAGTTTAAACAGACTTTATTCTTTGATACTCTATGAGAACAGTGTTTCTTTTTAGAAACTGACTGAAATTTCTAATGTTGATAGAAAAGATCTTTAAATCTCTTTTATAAATTTTTTAAAGGCAGATTATAAGTTATTTTTTTGAAAAGTACAAATTGGCCAGATACAAGGTAATCAAAATGAAATAAGAAAGTAGTATAATTTAAACTAGGGTATTTCAAATTGATAAATTGGATAACTATACTTTTCTCTTGAAATTTTCCTAGTATATAGTTTGTGTCTTCAATTCTAAGATTTCCTTTAAAAAGATTAGTCCTATTTCTTTATCTTAGGCAATCAAATTACTCTGAAATTTTCTAGTGAAACAGAAATAAGTTGGAGTATAAAATGTTAGAAAACTTAAGAAGGGGATTCTGTAGTATACCAAAATCTTTTACATTTTTATTCATTGAAAAATTCTATCAAAAGCTTAAATGGATACAATCCTGCTAAGGAAATAATTAAAATACTCCCTAAAATTATAAATACCTCTAATTTACTGTTTTAAATTTATAAATAAAATCTTATGATCCAAATATCAATTGCCAAAAGATCTATAATTTTAAAATTATTTTTATTTAAATACCACAATTTTCAAAGTTGTTGATAGTATAGTTGTTTCAGTAGTCATTATTTCAACACCAGTTCTACCACCAGTGTGCCTTTACTACCAACAAAAACCCTTGTTTCCCACCAACCTTTCTTCTCCATGCCTGCATCCTTAGCAAGCGCTAATTATATTGCTTCTTACAAAATATATTTTGCAATGGTATTCTTAAAGTCATGACTTTTTACTGGGCTGTTACATGCAGATTGAACCATCTGTATTATTGCTTTTTGCTTACTGAATGTATTAAATCTAGTAGACGTCTACTCAATTTTTAACAAAGATGTCTATGTTAATTTTTTACAAATCTTCAATATTCAATTCCATGCCCAACACCATTGCAACTACAAAAACAGTTATTAAGAACTATAAACAGTTATTAAGATCTATAAAATTTTAAAAACTATTGCCATGTAGATAGCTCAAAGGCTTATACAGTGAACATTATTTTCATGCAGGAGCCCCAGACTTGATGACTCACACTTCATGGGCCTCCTTGAGAGTGACCTCAAGTAACAGGTCAATTGTTACTCTTGCACTCTTGAAAGTGACCTCAAGCAACATGTCAATTGTTACTCCAAGGCAGGAATAATGTCTGTGTTCAATGCTACACTTGGAATATCTTGGAATATCACACCTCCATGATATTGGAGAGAAGGAATTTGGAGTTCTGACCTCCGTCGACGATCCAGAGTCAGGGATGCTGTCTGTTTGCCAAGGCATTGAAAATCAGATGGGCTGGACATGTGGACATGTAATGCGATTTGGAGATGTCCAATGGTCTGGAGCCCTTACGGACTGGATCCCACGGGATGTCAAAAGATTACGTGGCCACCCACCTACAAGATGGTCAGACTTCTTCTTCAAGACCCTGAAGGAACGGTTTGAGGCTCTTCGTATTCCTGAAGCAAGCAGATGCCATTGAGCTTCACTGACACGTGAGAGTCAAATAGAAACGTTACTGGTGCCCACTGGAGCAAAATGACGAATAATGGGATGTCAAGTGAAGTGATCAAGTGATCAATGCCACACACATATTTATAGATTTGTCTGCAAAATAAGAAGCCCTGTGCAAGAACAATTATTATTGGGGTCAGAGTGACAGTACAGCGGGTAGGTTGTTTGCCTTTCAAGCACCCACCTCAGTTTGATCCCCAGCATCCCATATGGTGTCCATAGTGCCACCAGGAATAATTCCTGAGGGCAAATCCAGGAGAAACCCCTGAGCATCATTGAGTGTGACCCCCAAAAAAGAATAATTATTGCAGAGGGTTTGAAAGCATTATTATTTATCAATATTTAAATAATATCAGTATCTAAATATATAACCAATAGCTAAATAATTAAACATTGACATCAAGCAAATAGACTATAATTTGCACTGACATGAAATGTCAGGGCTCATATTCTGAAATTTATAATTAGCATATGGGTCTATAATGTGGATGTAAAGGAAAAGACAATCTCTTGGATATCTAGTTCTACCTGGCACAAAAAAAAAAAAAACTTACAGCTCCAGTTCTGTACCATTTCCAAACTTGGGAGACTCTATTGATGTGATGTTTTCCCACCTAATCAACACAATCCTCTAAGCAAAAGATGGTCTCGCAGATTTGAATATGTATATGAAAAGTGTGCCAGGGAATTCCTGACTTGATGAAACAGTCTAAGACAGAGAGGTAGATGTGTGCATTGAATTCTCAGAGCCCAGGGCTCTCTGGTCTCCCTGCTTCACGATGCAAAACTTCCAAGGATTTAGCAAAGGAAGATCAAAGTCAAGTTTCTGAAAGAATAGGAGTTCCTCTTGTGATGTTAAGTCTGAGCTCCTTTCTTGGGCAGCAGCAGTGGGAAGGTTGCACAACCTGGTATAGTCAGCTATCGCCCCTTGCAGGGCTCACGGACCATATGCAGTGCTGGAAATCAGATCTATTCTAACCATTTGCAAGTTAAATGCACTCTCTGGTCCCTTCACTAAATTTTTAATTAACAAAAATATATATATGGAGGTGAAAGCGAATACATAATCATTGAAAAGGATTCAGTTTCCCTTTGCCAACCAGAAAGGGAGCCCACAATTTCCCCTTGCTAGCAGTTCTATTTATCCCCATCAGCACACCACACCTCATCCTAAGACCCTATTTTTATCATTCCTGGAGTTCCCAGGACCTTACTATTGTGTCCCAGAACTAGGCGTCACAAGACTAAGATAATGAACATTCTGTGCTGCAGATGGCTAGAATGACTCAAACCAGCCAGACCACCCTAAAGAGCCCCTACGTTATCTGATTGATACCAATGAAAGGGTCTTTAAAAAGGCTAAGTAATTAGAATTACTTTTAACATAGTTCCTATACTAAGTTCCTCCCCACAAGGGAATTTCCTTTTCTTTCTCTTCTACTTTCTGATAAACTTTTCTACTTTCCAACTCTGACTCTGAGCATCTTTATTATTCAATATTTTTTCCTAGAAAATATTTAAAAACCTGGGAATCACAAGCAAACACAAAGACCCGCCGCTGTTACTTCTACCTCACCTGTATCAATAATGTATCTTAGGAATTTGCTTTATTCTTACTGAATT
>JAJIBD010027255.1:0-39992 GCA_021461705.1 Cryptotis parvus | reverse complement strand
TAATTTTTAAAAAGTATTTTATTATACTACCATGAGATATACAAATAAAAAGATATACTATTAAAAAGTTCATATTTGAGTTTTGGTCATACAGTGTTCTAGCACCCGTCCCTCCACCAGTGCCCATCTCCCACCACCAACGTCCCCGGTTCCCTCCCCTTCCCCCAGCCCCCTCCATGGCAGGTTCTTTATTTCTTTCCCTTTCTCTCTCTTTCTCTTCTCCTTCCCTTCCAGACTATGGATTAAAGAACATACATTAAGAGGTTGGCATGTGTATCTTTTGCCTCTATTTAATGCTCAGTTCTAGGTTGGCATTAGTACCCTCGACAATTATTAGCACACTGTTCCATTTTCTGTCTTACCTAATCTCTGACTCCCACACGTTTGTGATAATTTCCACATTTTGACAAGACCTCCTGATATATGTTTCACTTGACCTTGGATATTGGTATCATAATATGTAAATATATATATTTATGCCATGCAAATAAATGCAGTCATTCTGTATCTGTCTCTCTCCTTCTTGCTAATTTCGCTCAACATAATCTTCTCCATGTCCATCCATTTAGTAGGCAAATTTTATGACTTCATTTTTTCCTAACAGCTGCATAGTATTCCATTGTGTAGATGTACCAAAGCTTCTTTATCCAGTCATCGATTTTCGGGCACTCTGGTTGCTTCCAGATTCTGGCTATTGTGAATAATGCTGCTATGAACATAAAAGTAGGGATGGTGTTTCCATGCTGTATTTTTGGCTTCCCAGAGTAGATTCCCAGGAGTGGTATGGCTGGGTCAAATGGGAGTTCAATTTCTAGTCTTTGGAGGAAAGTCCATATTGTTTTCCAGAAAGGCTGTACCAGCCGGCATTCCCACTCAACAATGATGAGTGCCCCCTTTTCCCCACATCCACGCCAGCACTTGTTGTTCTTGCTCTTTGAATATGTGCCAGTCTCTGTGGTGTAAAGTGGTATCTCATTGTTGTTTTGATTTGCATCTCTCTGATGATTAGAGATGATGAGCAATTTTTCATATGTTTTTTGGCCATTCAAATTTCTTCCTTGCTGAAGTTTCTGTTCATTTCTTCTCCCCATTTTTTGATGGGGTTGTTTGTTTTCTTCTTGAAAAGTTCTACCAGTGCCTGATAGATCCTGGATATTAACCCCTTTATCAGATGGGTATTGGGTGAATATTCTTTCCCATTCTGTGGACTGCTTTTGTATCTTAGTCACTGTTTCTTTTGAAGTGCAGAAGCTTTTTAGTTTCATGTAGTCCCATATGTTTACCTTTTCTTCTAGTTGCTTTGTTAGTGATGTTTCACCTTTGAAGATGCCTTTAGCTTCAATGTTGTGGAGGGTTTTTCCTATATTTTCTTCAATGTACTTTATGGATTCAAGTCTGATATTGAGATCTTTAATCCATTTTGATCTGATTTTTGTGCATGGTGTTAGACACAGGTCCAAATTCATTTTTTTTACCAGATAGGCAAGGAAGAAGTCAAGCTATCATTATTTGCAGATGACATGATATTATACCTAGAGAACCCTAAACTCTCTACCAAAAACACTCCTAGAAACAATAGGACGCATATAGTAGAGTGGCAGGGTACAAAATCAACACCCAAAAGTCAGTGGCTTTCCTATATACAAATAACAAAAGAGAAGAAAGGGATATTAAGGAAACTATTCCATTCACAATTTGCCACAGAATATCAAATACCTAGGAATCAACTTACCCAAGTATGTAAAGGACCTGTACAAAGAAAAACTACAAGACACTGCTCCAAGAGATAAAAAGAGGACACAAGGAAATGGAAACACATTCCCTGTTCATGGATGGGGAGAATCAACATTGTCAAAATGGTAATACTCCCTAGAGCTCTGTACAGATTCAATGCAGTCCCTATGAGGATACCGATGACATTCTTCAAAGAAATTGACCAAACGCTCCTGAAATTTGTATGGAACAATAAACCCCCAAGGATAGCTAAAGCAAGTCCTCGGGAAAAAGAAGATGGGAGGCATCACCTTTCCCAACTTCAAACTGTACTACAAGGCAGTAGTAATTAAAACAGCATGGTATTGGAATAAAAACAGACCCGTGGACCTATGGAATAGAATTGAGTATCCTGACACCCAACCTCAAACACATGATCATTTAATCTTTGATAAAGGTGCAATGAGTCTAAAATGGAGTAAGGGAAAGCCTCTTCAACAAGTGGTGTTGGGAAAATTGGGCAGTGACTTGTAAAAAAATTATTGAAATAAAGGGAATTAATGCCATCATGTGTATGTGAGGGGGCTGTTCTGGGTGTGTTTCTATAGCTTTTTATTATTTATTTATTTTTGTCTTTTACATCTGTCTGTTTAGTGCATCTCGCAATGCTGGTTTACTGACAAAGATGTTCATTTTCCGTTGCACTAAAGTTTTATGGCATACCATAATTTTGATAAAGGTATTCTCAATAAAGTTATTCTCGTTGGATGCCTATTTCATTTGGTGAGTTGGATATATCATCTAATTCATTTATAATTTATGATTTAGTTTCAAAGATCACCTGTGATCTTAGATTTTTATAATTGTTGGATTGTATCTGGATTGTGTCATTTTATTTATGTGTGTGTATTGGTATTTTTTTATTTGGGTTTATTTATTTTCTTTGGAACATTTTGTCATAACAGAATTTGAGTGTATGAGTCAAGGTTCAGACAGTAGAAGTTTTCAGCTAAAATCATATTTTTGCTACCAAAGTTCTTCTTTCATATAACTTTCCTCTGTGAAGACCCCTATAATTTGGCTGTTGTTTTTTTTTTTGGTTAGACTTTCCCAAAGACATCTGATGTTATTATTTTAAAAGCAATTCTTTCATTAATCTGTTCTTTTGTTTTCTTGGGATAATTTCATGAATATTACTTTACTGCACAATAGTTTGCTCCTTTGTTTCTGAGTTTTTCTGTTTATTTCCAATATTGATTTTTTTTCCCTCTCCTACAATTCTCTTTGGTGATTTCTGATGGAAATTTTCTTTTTCTTTATTTTCTCTTTTTTTGCCTTTTTGGTTCACACCCAGCAATGCTCAGGGGTTACTCCTGGCTCTGCGCTCAGAAATTACTCCTGGTGGTGCTCGGGGGACCATATGGGATGCTGGGAATCAAACCTGGGCTGGCACAGGCCGGCTGCGTGAAGTCAAACGCCCTACCCGCTGGACTATCGCTCCGGCCTTCTGATGGAAATTTTCTTATATTTGTACTTGTTGAGATTTTCTTCTATTTTTTACTTCGGTAAAGATACTATTTTTGTCACTTTGAAATCCGCATCCAGATTATCAGAACTAACTTATGTATTTGTTGTACCCTCCCAAGATTCATGTTATCATCCATTAGCATAGATAAATTCTTTCTTTTCTGCCTTATACCTAGTGTAACTAAGCTTCATTAGGCATTTGTTTTTCTGACCTTCTGCTCCAGTATAGTGCTGAATGATTTCCCTCTAACTGATGATACCTTCCGGTGGCAATTAATGCCTTTCTTCTGTATAGTGTGAATATGGTAATATTAATCATCCCCTGAGGGTTGGAAAAGGGTTGCCTGGGGTCACTTGCAGTAGCAGGGATCAAGCAAGTGGTTCATATCACACATATCTTTGGATATTTGTGATACTTGACTACTATCATTTCTGAGGACAGGGTGAAGGGCCCACAAGGAATGGCCTGCACTGGTAGGCTACGTGACACACAGGCAGCTCTTGTCTGTGGTGGTTTCTCTGCATGATTGGCTCCTGAGCTTAAAGATGGGTAGGGTGGAGGTCAGCAGATGGCATGCAGGTGCTTCCTACCTCTGAGAGCATTTCTCTCTCACTTGCTTCCTTCTTCTGACATTGACCAAGTAGGGTTTCCACACCTGGCCACTGTGCTTTGACTTTTGAGTTATTATATTTTTTAAAAAAATTATCCCATCTACTCATTAATTATCATCTCATTTATACAGTCAAATAGTAGAGAATGACAACAAACAGGGGCAGAAAGATATGCCATTGTATTATTCCATACTTTTATGTAATTGTTTTACTGAGTTAGAAAAAATAATAGACAAATGAGTTAACTTTGCTTGCTTTTTGTTTTATTTTTCTGTGTCACACCCAATAAAAGCTCAGATAGTACTCTAACTCTGCTCCCAGAAGTTACCCTGGTGGTGCTTCTGGGACCAAATGCATTACTGATAATGGGACTGAAATAGGCTACATTCAAGGCAATTGTCCTTTGCTGTATAATAGCTCTTGATTTAAGATCATTACCTTTAAAACATGACCATGTTATTGAATCTACTATACACTTTCACAGATTATAATAAAAGTGAGGTGATATGAAGGAGATCTTCCATCTACAAAAAAATAGCTAGCAAATGAGCATTACCCTTGAGTTAGATGTTTATGTCAACAGAATGGAAAGAATGAGTTTCTTTTCTAAGCTAATGTGATTTTTAGTACATATTTTTTCAGTCTGCGATTTTACACATCCTTACTATTAAATTTTAAAATTTATTTGAATAACTTAGCCCTAATATTTACAATTTAGACAAATTTGAAAATACAGATATTTCAGGAATCTTCTTTGCCAAAGCAAGATCATGTGCAAGGAAAGCCTTTTCAACAGGTGAGGCTGGGAAAACTGGGCAGCTAAATGTAAAAAAAAAAGAACTTAGGCCTTCTTCTAACACTGTTCACAAAGGTCACATCCAAATGGATTAAATATCTCAACATCAGACATGAATCCATAAGGTGCATAGAAGAAAACATAGGAAAAATGCTTTATGACATCAAATCTAAAGGCATCTTCAAAGATGAAACAGCACTGACAAAGCAAATAGAAGAAAAGATGAACAAATGGGGTTATATAAAACTTAGAGGCTTCTACACCTCAAAAAAAAAAAACAATGACCAAAATACAGAGATAGCCCACAGACTGGGAAATAATATTCACTTACTTCCCATCCAATAGGGGTTCAATATCCAGAATATATCAGGCGCTTGTAGAACTCTACAAGAAGAAAACAGCTAACCCCATCAAAAAATGGGGAGAAAACAATGAACAAAAACTTCCAAAAAGGAGAAATTTGAGTGGCCAAAAGGCATATGAAAAGGTGATCTTCATCACTAATCATCAGGGAGAAGCAAATCGAAACAACAATGAGGTATCATCTCACACCATAAAGACTGGCACGTATCCAAAAGAGCAAGAACAACTCATGCTGGCGTGGATGAGGGAAGAAAGGGATTCTCATCCACTATTGGTGGGAGTGCTGACTGGTCCAACCCTTTTGGAAAACAATATGGACATTTCTTCAAAAACTAGATATTGAGCTCCCATTTGACCCAGCAATACCACTCCTGGGAATATACCCTGGAGACCAAAAAAAATACACAGAAGAAACACTATTTGCACTTTGATGTTCATTTGCAGCACTATTCACAATAGCCAAAATCTAGAAACAACCTAAATGCCCAAGAACACAAGACCGGCTAAAGAAACTGTGGTACATCTACACAATGGAATACTATGCAGCTGTCAGAGAAGATAAAGTCATGAAATTTATGTGCAAATGGATGGACATGGAGAGTATAATGCTGAGTGAAATTAGTCAGAAAATAAAATACAGGTATAGAATGACTGCATTCATTAGTGGTATATACATATATACTAGTGCTCTACTAATTATGGGAAATGTTAGTGCCACACTAGAACTGAACATTGAATGTACACAAAAGGAGTTACATGATAATCCCTAAATGTTTGTAGGCATGCCACAATGTATGAGAGAAAAGAGAGAGAGAGAGAGAGAGAGAGAGAGAGAGAGAGAGAGAGAGAGAGAGAGAGAGAGAGATAGTGCCTGCTATAGAGGCAGGCTCGAGGAGGGGGAGGGAACTTGAGGATATTGGTGGTGGGAACGGGTCAATGGTGGAGGGACAAGTGCTGGAAAAATGTATGACTGAAACCCAATCATGAACATCTTTTTAATTGCATTTCGCATGGTGGTATAATAAAAAAAATTAAAATAAAACAATGTGAGATCATGAGTGTGAACAAAATTTATCTACACCAAAATTTTACTTAATGTGACTTTATATGGCACATTTAAAATTCTTGACATTGGGCCGGAGTGATAGCCCAGTGGGTAGGGCGTTTGCCTTGCACGCAGCCAGCCCATGCTGTCCCGGGTTCGATCCCAGGCATCACATATGGTCCCCGAGCAGCAGGAGTAATTCCCTGAGTGCAGAGCCAGGAGAATTGCCAGGTGTGACCCAAAAAGCAAAATAAATAAATAAATAAATAAATAAATAAAATTATTGACATTAAACCTAATTATAATTTTTTCTCATTATACTAACCACAGTATAGAAAATAGAACAATGTAGGTCTTTAGAAATCATATGTTAAATAAGTAAGTAAACATTGCTTGAAATAAGAAATGCAAAAAATTTATTGAACACATAAAATATTGAACTATATGGAGAACTATAACTTTTTTCAAATAACTTATTAGACCTAAGAATATAACTTATTAAGATCTAAGAGAATTCTCAGAGTCCTTTGGAGTCTCTTATTCAATCAAGGTATTAAATACTTATTACTTAATCCCATATACAACCACTACATGAGTGAACCAAATTATCATGAACTTAGGTGACATAGAAAACACTGCTGCTTCATTGTCATAATCTGGAGGTCAGAAGTCATGGATGAATTCATGAAGGCTTATATCAAGTTGTTGACTGGTTACATTCCTCCTGGAGGTTCTAGGGGCTTATCCATTTCTTCAGAATAGTTTGAGTTGTTAAAAGTTGGATGTTGGGTAAAGGCTTCTGCTCGGATCTGGGGTCTTTTCATATATATATATATATATTTTTTTTTTTTTTTTGGGTCACACCCTGAAATGTTCAGGGTTTACTCCTGGCTCTTCACTCAGGAATTACTCCTGGTGGTCCTCATGGGACAATATGGAATGCTGGGGATTGAACCCGGGTCAGCCATGCACAAGGCAAATGCCCTACCCACTGTGCTATCGCTCTGTCCTCTCTTTTCATATATTTTATCACCTAGTATCTACTTCTGTTTTGTCTTATCTCCTTCTCTTACTTAACAGTTCCATTTATCCCCTTATTAAAAACTTGTAATTGTATTGGACTGCCTGGATAATCTAACATAATTAGACACATCAAGATTCTTAATATAAATACATATGCAGGTATTTTATTACACAAGGGAACATATGAAATTATATAAAGTAATATAGTCAAAGATTCATCGACTTCTTTGGGTAGGCGACATTATTCTAAACTAAGTGCTTGGAGATTGTGATTTAGCTTCTCGGCGTTAGTTTGCAAAACTTCTGTCATATGCTGTCTGCCCTTGTCATCTTATTTTGTTTAGAAATTTTTACTTTCCACCTCTATGGAACGAACAGTAACCACAACAGTCATTAGACTATTTGTTCTGTTCGATTGTAACTTCTTGCATTTTAAGTAAGTGGATGAAGTTACTGAAGGAGAGAGTGACTCTGTCATAAAAGAGTGAATCTGTGCATAATTGTCACACTCTGAATATGGAAACACCATTAAGAGTCTTTTTAATATTGGAAGCCAAAGAAATTCCAAAAAGGAAATTTCCATGTTCATGCAATTCTCAGCTAATTCAGTCTGTTCCTGATTAAGTATATTCCCCTGTGGTATAACCTCCAACTCAGAAATTGACTCTATTTCCTAGTTCTCTGGATTACACTTCTTGTGCAGAAACCAAACCTCTTCACCTGATTTCTGTAAATAAAATCCCATCACGGACATGTCTTGAAAGGGACAACTACAATGTTCAATGTTGACCTGGAAGTTTTGTTTATCCACCATACTTTGGTTACAGAAAATGTCAGGTCACCCTTACAAATTTGCTGAACATGAATTCTCCTTATAGAATAGCCCAGCATAGACAGTTGAGAACAAATGTCAACAGCCTTTGAAGCTCTATGTCCATAGTACATTATGAATGACAAGTACTCCCCTATTGCTTTCTGTTATTTTGGATTTTTCAAACGCTTCATTGTAATAGAATCAGCCCCATAAAGCCGCAAAATGATCTCAACTAATATAGAAAAACAAAGTTCCTCTAAAAAAAGAATCTATCTTCTTTGGAATAACTGATAAATCATTATAATTATATTTATGCATGGTCTCCATAGGATGATACAAGGCGAGAATAATTAAATGCTGTACAGTATGGTAAAGGGGCCTGTTATTAAAAAAAAGAGAGCATGAGCTGAAAAACTTTATAGAAATATGCAGGTTTTAAAACATTTCTCATAAGAGTCTACAGAAAATGAGGATCTATGAAGCTTAAATGACTCTAATTGGGCAATCCATTGATTCCTAGATATTCATCTTTCCTTCATGAAATTAGCTACATGTTTGATCCATGGACAGTGGAAATTGATAAATCTTTACTAACTGCCTTCTGAGATTCCTATTGCTTTTCCTTTTTACAGAGAATGCATCTAAATCTCCAATATCTCTCAGTAGTTTGAAGGTGTCATTTATATTGCTATCAGCATTAAGAACAGCCTCTGTTGGCCTTACTTCCCCAAATATACACGCTTAGAAAACTGTCAATGCCTCACTTAGGGAAAAATGATAAAAGCGTTTCCTATAGACACTTCAGTAGCCAGTATATATTGACACTAAAATTAAACATTAACCTGCTCTTCCTAAAAAAAAAATTCCTGCAATATATAATTGATGCTGATCATAGCAAACAGTTATTGATTATAAAACCAGCCTTTAAACACTTTGGTAACTGTATATCTCACGGTGGTATGCTAAACAGTTTTTTAAAAAGTCAAACTCTAATAATAATTGAAAAAAATTGAAGAAAATATTTTGGGCTACTAGAATAATCACTACTAGGCTTCCTCATCGTCATGCTCAAACGTTTGTCATAATGATCATCAAGATAAAGACTAATTTAACATTAACAGTTTTATGTAGCTGTTTTGAAACAACCAATTTATTATAAATATATATGTATACATAAATTATACCCTCCACTTCTTTTCAAATAATTGTCCTCTATATTTTCTGAATACTCTTACAATAAAATGCTTAGAATTTGCAACAAACATAATTTTCGATATAGTTTAATAAAATAATAGTATAAGTTTGTTGTAATATGATGAAATGTGGGCAAATTAATAAAAAAGAAAAGAAAATCATAAGGATAAATTATTCTATTTTATTTGTTTTTATATAAATTTTTATTATACCACAGTGAAACATACAATTACAAAGGTGTTCATAATTGGTTCTTGGTAATACAGTATTCCAGCACCCATCCCTCCACCAGTGCCCCGTTCCCACCACCAGTGTACCCACACCCTCTCCCGCCCACCCCCAGGCTGCCTCAGTAGCAGGTACCCCCTTTTCCTCTGTTTCTCTGTCGTCTCTCTCTCTCTGTCTCTGCATCTCTCTTCTTTTTACACATTGTGGCTATCCCTGCAGATATTTAGGGTTATCATTTTAGTCTCTTTGTGTATATTCAATGGTGAGTTTTAGTCTGACATTACCATTTCCCCACACTTTGTAAAACACTGGTATATATTTATATCTCATTAATGAATGCAGTCATTATATATCTGTCCTTTTCCTTCTGACTAATTTCACTCAGCATGATAGTCTCCATGTCCATCCATTTGCAGGTAAATTTCATAATTTCATCTTTTCTGATAGCTGCATAGTATTACATCGTGTAGATGTACCACAGTTTCTTTAGCCAGTCCTCTGTTCTCGGGCACTTAGGCTGTTTCCAGATTCTAGCTATTGTGAATAGTGCAGCGATGAATAAAGAAGTACAGATAGTGTTTCTGCTATGTGTTTTTGGGTTTCTAGGGTATATTCCCAGGAGTGGTATCACTGGATCAAATGGGAGCTCAATATCTAGTTTTCGGAGGAATGCCCATATTGTTTTCCAAAAGGGCTGGACCAGTCGGCACTCCCACCAACAGTGGATGAGAGTCCCTTTTTCCCCACATTCACGCCAACACTTGTAGTTCTTGCTCTTTTGGATGTGTGGCAGTCTCTGTGGAGTGAGATGGTACCTCATTGTTGTTTTGATTTGCATCTCCCTGATGATTAATGATGAAGAGTGCTTTGTCATATGCCTTTTGGCCATTCAAATTTCTTCTTTTGGGAACCTTCTGTTCATTTATTCTCCCCATATTTTGATGGGGTTAGCTGCTTTTTTCTTGTGAAGTGCTACCAGTGCCTGATATAACCTGCATATTAACCCCTTGTCAGATGGGTATTGGGTAAATATTCTTTCCCACCCCATGGATTGTCTTTGTATCTTGGTCACCATTTCTTTTGAGGTGCACAAGCTTTTCAATTTTATATAATCCCATTTGTTTATCTATTTTATTTGGATGCATTTCAATGTTTAAAATATCTTATTGAATACCATTTTTCCCCCTATTAGCTCCTAATGAATAAATTTAAAATTAGAAGCTGTTTGGAAAGGAGTTAGGAACAGAGGAAAATTTTGTTTCAAGTATATAATTTACAGATATATTTTTAATTTCTTTCAGGAATTCATTGCTTCCTATTTATCCACATATATATTAATCCTGAAACTCTCACATTTAGTAATGTGTATTATTGCTTTTTTGTTGCAGTCTTGAGACTATTTTCTGGATGTAGAATTTTTTTTCCCTTTAAGTATTTTATAACGAGGGATATAAAAAAAAAGAGATACAATTAAAAACTATGTATAACAAGAAACAAAGATGATCTTTCTAATGAGTAATTAATTTACTTCTATGTCACAGAATCAGCTAGAGTCCCTCAACAATCTTAGAGGTTATGGTTGTTTAGGTAGTGAAGAGGAAATAAATCACAAAAAAAATAATAAAATGTGTTATTTTTTGAGGGGGCACTCTGTGATCTTCAGGACTTACTCTTAGGTCTGTGCTTACAGATTACACCTGGAGGGCTCAGGAACCATATGGAGTCTCAGTTATCAAATCTGGGCTGACTGAAAGCAGGGCAAATTCCCTACCCACTCTACTATTGCTCTGTTCCCAAGAAACCAGGTAGTACCTACTATAAAATGATTTTAAACTAAAAAGTATTTTAAATGTATTAATTCACTTATTTAAAATGCCTTATACGGTTCCTGCTCTGTGAATTTGTTAAGTAGCAAATGTCATTCAGAGTCAGTAGCCTGATCTTAAAGATCTTGGTTCTTGAGCATTAAATAGAGGCAAAAGGATACACATGACAACCCTTTAATGTATGTTCTGTAATCCATAGTCTGGAGGGGAAGGAAAAGAGAAAGAGAGAGAAAGGGAAAGAGATAAAGAACCTGCCATGGAGCAGGGCTGGGGGAGGGGGGAGGGAACCGGGGACGTTGGTGGTGGGAGATGGGCACTGGTGGAGGGATGGGTGCTGGAACACTGTATGACCAAAACCCAAATATGAAATTTTTAATTGTATATCTTTGTAATTGTAAAAATAAAAAATTTAAAAAATGAAAATAAAATAAAATTTATAGATAAATAAAAAAATAAATAAAATGTGCTGTGACAATTCCACACATTGCATATAGCTTTACATAAAAAGAAAAAATCCAAGGGCGGAAGAGATCGTACAGGGGTCAAGGCATGTCAGCCCAGGTTTTATCTGCAGCATCCCATACTATCCTAGCTAGGACTAGTCCCTCAGCATAGAGCCAGGCTGGAAAAAGGACTTGAGCACTGCTGGGTGTGGCCCAAAAAGCTAAAATAATAATAATAATAATAACAATAACAGCAACAACAATAATAATAACAACAAGATGTTGGTTCTCATGTGCTGGTGGTGATGGTGGGTGGGGTAGTGGAGCAGAGGGGAGGGGCATGAATAAACTGAAAAACTGCTTAAAATAAAGCATACCATATAAGAGTAGCAGAAGCAAGCCAGAGAAGGAGAGACTTCATTTACAGGGGAATAGAGACAAGATTGTTTCAAGGAGATAAAACCTAGGCAGATAAAGTAAATGAGTGGAAAAGAATCTAAGAGGAAGCACTCTTCCAGGATAAATGATTAATGTGCAGAAATGGATGAATGGGAGAGTCCAGTATTTGAACAAGTCAGATTGACTCAGTGACTGGCACAAAGAACATGTGAGTTGATGGGGGAATATCGGGTCAGTAGACACAGAGAAAATATATATGAGTTCACTTAATGTCCTACTGAAAATTAGTTATTTATTATTAAATTTAATCAAGATTGAGGCATTTACTTTAATTCAGCTCTTCAACTCAGCTTATCAAATAAATTAGCTCGATAAATTTGTAGTATAATTAACTACTTATCCACTACTTTTTTTTTTTGCAGGGAAATCAAGTCTACAATTCAACAGCTAATTAAATAGGATTAGTCTTTTCAAGGGAGACATAACCACATTTTTCTTTCTCCTTGGAATTAATGAAAGTTTCCATTCAACATTGTGTATTTTCATCTGAGAAGTCTCAAATTCCCACTGGGCTTCAAGATATTAGTATTTGAATATTTATGATGGTGTTGAAGAATAGTCGGTATGTTTTCTGTGATAAAAGTAATACTAAGAACAACCAATTCTTATGTATTATAAGTTAGCTGCCTCCTAGCAGACCCTTAGGGGAAAATTCCATTAAAGCAAATCAAATTAATAAACATGCATCTAGCCACACCATGGGCATTCATCACTTTAATATTGCTTTATCATTCACCTTCTACAGTAGAAATGCAGTTATTGTTACAGATAATCATTATAAGATCAATGTCTCTAACCTCAAAATATGTCTCTTTTGACTTCATATTAATCTGCCAGCAACAGTCTAGTGTTATTTTAGCAAATTAGTATGAAAATATACCCATGCATGTTTATTCATGAGCATCTACTTCCCAATTTAGACAGTTAGCTTTTTAGTATATTTTCTTTCATTTTACTTGGCCACTGTCTGTTATTACTTTGCGTTTACACAGCAGCTTCCTCTAAGGAGTCTAAAGTACTGTAGTTTAATTGTCCAAAAGAAATGGTGTCAGGTTAGAGGGAAGGGAGGTAGAAAAATGTGTTTCCTGATTGTCTTAGGGAATTGGGAGATACTTAATTTTAATTCTGGCTTTAAGCCCAGACTGTGAGCCTGTGTCTACACAAGTGAGGTTGTGTGTAAGATTTCTAAATTTTACATTTATGTGAACATGTGCATGGGATGCAATCTCACTTTAAGAAATTAACTTTATATAGGACCGCGTTTCTATTCGGGTATGGGGTGGGTATTTAGAAGGCGCAGGAACAAGTCCTGTAATTCTTTATCAATTTAGTCGTAGGGTTAAATGAAGGAACCAAGAATGAACTACCAACAGGCAGCACTGGGGGTCTCCAGGGCCACACTCTAGTTTGGGGGCTTCTAGGTCAGTCTCCAGTGTTGCTCTGGGAAAGATTGGTGCAGAAAATGAAAAGTGGTGTGCTGTGTGTTTACATGCACCCTAACCTCTGTGCTAACTCCAAGGACCCTCTTTGGAGGAAACAATGTTTCTCTTCTCTCCATATTTACTACACTGGGGGAATTTGGTAATGTACAGAGCTTGTGGCTGGGGTGCTAATGGAATCTTCTGAATATAGGTCAATCATGCTACTAAAATTCTTATAAACATAGAACAAGCTGCTATAGAAGGAATTATCTAGTGTATAATTTTGTGTAATACAAAATCTAAAAACCCATAAAGATTTAATACTACATATATACTTGATTCCTCTGGTGGTTTCTAAGAAAATTACAACAGAAAATAATAGTTACAGGTGCCAAATTTAATTCTAATTAAAACCCATTTTTCTCATAAAAATGAAAACACATTTTTATAGGATAGAATTCTTTCCAGACACAGTATTATCTGTATCTTTAATTCATCTAACATATTAAATTAATTTCCACCCTAGATTTTAAAGTAATTGAGGAACATTTTTAATCTTCATTTTGTCTGTAATGTCTGAAACTCTCTACCTTTTTAACAATGCTATGAAGCTGGCTTTTCATCAGCTAACAAGGTTGACTCCAATTAGTTTCATTTTTTTAAATCATAGAATTACAGCAATATCATTAATAGGGCTAAGATAACTGCAGCAGAATGAAATCCCTTGTTGAAAAAATGGGCTCTATCCAGTAACACTCAAGAAATACTCCTGGCTTTGCTCACAGAGATCACTCCATATGGTGCTGGAAAGACCTCAAGGGGAGTATGGACGGAACTCAGGTCAGCTGTGTGCAGGTATTTGTTTGTTTGTTTGTTTATTTATTTATTTATTTATTTATTGCTTTCTGGGTGACACCCAGCAATTCTCAGGGGTTACTCGTGGCTCTGCACTTGGGAGTTACTCCTGGTGGTGCTCAGGGGTCCATATGGGATGCCAGGGATGGAACCCAGGTCAGCCGTGGTGCAAGGCAATCACCCTACCAGATGTACTATTGCTGTCTCCAGAACTAGCCTTTTTATAAGAATATTTTATTAGTCCAGACATATGCTCAAACTAATCATGTAATTTTAATTTCTGTATGTATTGTCTTTATTTCTGATATAGCAGGAATGGAAGAGTGGAGCACAAGTTGAATTTAGCTCCTTGCTTTAAATCTTGTCCAATCTCACCTGTTTGATGAGTCCACTCGTCAAACAGGTGACCAACCATAAAGATAATGGTACTGCTGAGGGAGGAGGTGACAACATATAAAATGAGGCCCCTGACCCCTCTCTCTCTCTCTCTCTCTCTCTCTCTGGACTCCATGTCTCTCATTCTCTATCACGTTCCCCTCTCTCTGTCTTTGTACTTGCACAGGCAGATCATAAGGTCAGGCAGGGCTCCTGGATTCGTACAGAAGACCAAGAACAGGCAGGCTTGGTAGACCCAAACAGGTGCAGAGTACATGAAAAGCTAAGAGACCTAGAAAAGTTTATATTCAGACAGGGCTTGGATTACCAGGCAGAGACAGATGTGAAGCACAGGAGTCCCCACCCAAGCTCACTGAAGGTAAAGCCTAGGAAATCTGGGACAGGACTAATGGGTTAGAGTGGAGAGGCCCAGAGATAGGTCAGAGCTCAGGAATCGCACCCCTATGCAAATGGCTGTGGTTGTAGACAAAGAAAAGCCAATAAAAACCATCAGGGAGCCATTGGGATACAGTATAGGAAAGGTTTAGGGACACAATTTCAGACTAGGAATAAATACACAGGATAAACGCAGCGGATTAGTTTCTTTTTCTTTTCTTTTTTTTTTTTTTTTTTGCTTTTTGAGTCACACCTGGCGACGCTCAGGGGTTACTCCTGGCTCTTCGCTCAAGAATTGCTCCTGGCTCTTCACTCAGGAATTACTCCTGGCAGTGCTGGGGAGGGGGGGTCATATGGGATGCCAGGGATCAATCCTAGGTCGTCTGCATGCAAGGCCCTACCCAGTGTGCTATTACTCTGACCCTTGACACAGGGATTGGACCCAACCTACCTATACTGGAGGCAAGACTGTGTGGGGTGGAACAAGAACTTTGCACTCCCTACCTGATGTGCTATCTCTCCGCCCCTAGCCTTTCATTTTTCATAACACATTTCTAATTCTTCATTTCCTTTTTCATAACACATTTCTAATTCTTCATTTCCTTTTTCATAACACATTTCTAATTCTTCTTCTTTCTTTTCTTTTCTTCTTCTTTTTTCTTCTTCTTCTTCTTCTTCTTCTTCTTCTTCTTCTTCTTCTTCTTCTCCTTCTTCTTCTTCCTCATCTTCTACCACCTCCTCTTAGTCTATGACTGTTTTCTCTGACTTTTTCTTAGTTATGACCCGTCCCTTACCTTCATACTCTTAATACTATCTTAAATAGAATTGCTGTGCACTCAGCTAAGGTCTAAATAAGTCAATATTACAGATAGTCAAGTAGTTTAGAATTAATATATGAGTTATCATCATATTTATTTAATGCTATAGGGACAGAATAGGGAAACACTGCATTTGGAAATAAAGCAAAAATAAAAATCGACCATTTGAAATTTCTCATCATATGGTTCCAGATGTGGTTAATTATTAGTTGTCTACATGTTTTTCCTGGTGTCTTCTCTTGTGTGTCAGTTTCTGAAAGTAATAGAAAGTAAAGCTACTTGTAGTCATCTGGACATTTTGAATATTCACCAGCTATCATCTAATTGTGGCCCCACTCTACCTCCGTTGATCTGTTGAAGCCCTCATCCCAAAGTGGTAGCTTTTGGAGAAAGGGTTTTTAAGAAGACATACAGTAGCCTATTTATCTCTATTTATCTATGTTACACAGCATAATATTATAATAAAATAACTACAATTATTTTAAGTGAAGAATTTTTTTGATAATACAGCATTCTGTCACAATTTCAATATCCCTTTTACCATATTAAATACAGAAAAATACAGCTAATATCCTAACTGTAGGATACCATATATTTTCTATGAGTCCAGCATTATTTATTGGATATATTTATCCAACATGACTTGTTCAATCAACCTTATTTACAATTCTTCATACTTAATAATTTTAAAATGCTTTCAGGCAATTAACATTTTGTAATACTATTGACTTTTGATAGAAATGCCTCCAGTGACATAATGATATCTCCTGAATGCTTACATTTCTAATTGCATAATCTTTGAATTATAGTTGTAGATCAGTGCTTAAAATCTAATTTATTCTTCTAATTATTTCTTTGTAAAGTACTGCTCTATTAGGAAACTATGTAGCATATGCATTAAATGTCCATTATCGTTTCTCCAGGTTTAAAGTTTCTTATTAATGAGCGAATTAAGCTTCCTGCTTTTGGACTGCAGCATTATATTACCATATGATAAGACCAATCTACTTTCCTATAAAGATAGAGAGGGAGTACACTGCTGTAAAATTCTTTAGGAGCAGAAAAAATGTTCTTTTCTTCCACGGTGAAGAAGAGGAAAAGGCAGGATGAAATAGGAACAAGAATGAAAAATAATCTCCTTTAGTGTGATGCCTGTAGCAATTGATGAGGCAGTATTATTAATGAGCTCCTCAGAGGGAGCACAACTGAAGCATGCTAAAATTCGATTTAGAAGCACACTCATCTTGTGTCTTTGGCTAGAACTGCATTAAAACTTCTCTGACAAGACGTGACAAATATGACTCTGTGATTGTATAGACTGACTTCTATAGACTTAGACATCGGCAGTAGTAGGAGGATTTGAACAGAAATTGTAATAATACCTGCCATTAATTAAATCCTCCTAGAAGCCAGGTACTGCACGCGGCATTTTATGACCTAATTATATGATTTTTTTCATGACTCTTAAAAGGAGTAGAAATTATAATACTTCTATTTCAAAGATTAAAAAGAAAAGAAAAAGTGGACTCATTTGCCCTAAGGTAGACCTTTATGATGTTATCTGAAAAAGCACAGGAACAGAGGGAATATAAAATATGGACGTATTGGCAAGAAAACAACGTGTTCATGAAGACTGACCATCAGCACAGGTTGAAGAACCTTAAAGAGAAGAAGTAAAGGTCTGGTTTTATGCCCAGCAGAGATAAGCTGGCATAACAACTTAAAGTCTGGTAGTTTTCAGGAAACACACATTGATTAAGGAAAACAGAAAGCATGCACAATGGAAGAAAGTACATCACATGGGAAGAACAGAGAAACATCACAGACGTGGTTTTTTTTTAAAGCATGGTAATGAAAAGGAAAGTTTAAATGGGTGGCAATGTCCACTGTCCACTGATGACTACTAACTGGCTGCCTAAGGGCCTGGAATCCTTATTAGTAAAAAAAGATGTCCCACTTTTTTCCAAAGGGGGCAGACATACCTTGTGGTATTCAGAACTTGCTCCTGCCAGTGCTCAGGGGACTCTATGCAGTGTCATGCATTTAACTGGGGTAGACTGCTTACAAGGAAAGCATCACTTCAGGACCATTAAAAAAAATCAGAGTATGTTATTTGATCTGTTAGTTTCATTCACTCTCCCACTTAGGTCTTCTTGTTCCTACAGTGATGGAAGACTTGAAAATCCTCCAACATGCTATATTCTCTGGGTTTCATGCTTAACTTCATATGGAATCTAGCTCTATATTAAACAGCATCTTAAACCAATCTGGATAAATGACAGGCCAGATACAATTTAACAATCTTATTAGTATAATTCTTTTTTATATATTTTGAATAACATTTATCTGTTTTTGTCATAAAATATATATGCTGATGATGCTATGTGCATTGGTCTTTAAACTATGCATCTATCAAAGTTTTTAGGTTAACTTTTGGTTGCATGACAAGGGCTGGAGTGATAATACATTGGGTAAGGCTTGTGCATACCCAATCGGTCTTGAGTGTGACCAACCCAGGTTAGATTGACTGATGGAACCCCTAATGGCTCCCTGAACCCACCTGGAGTAGGACCTGAGTATAGTTGGTGCTGCCTCCTCCTCAAAATAACAAAGTAAAGGCACAATAGATGATACCCCAAAATGCAGAAAAATATTCTCCTTCTCAGAAAAGGAAAAGGAAAGGATGACTGATCTAACATATATTACCACTATCATTTTATAGTGCTGCTACTGGGTCTCCCTGTGCTCAGCTGATCATGAGGCTCCCAGGAGGGATGGTGAGTTCTAGCCCTGGCCTGCCATCCCAATAGAGCATCTCAAGAAGCCAGAGGAACCCTCACACCATGAGGGCAGCCATTTTCATCATCCAGACTCCACAGCTCATCAGAGCTCCACCCAAGAGAAAAGCCAATCTCTCCCCATTGCACTTCTTCAGTAAATGCACGAGATGAGAGCCTACTACTGAGAGTATACCACCAGCACAGAAAGCCTGGCAAGCTACCTGTGTCGTATTTGATATGCCAAAAACCAGTAGCAATTAGAGTCCTTATTCCCATATATGAAGAAATGGTCTGATGCTCTTTGTATTCCTGGAGGGGGCAGATGCCCTTGGGCTACATTAGCACATGACAGGACATATGGGGATGTCACTGGTGCCCACTTGAGCAATTTGATGAACAACGGGGACAAGTGATACAAGTGATCATTTTACAATGTCAGCCATCGTAATATTCTAAGTTTATAAATTCTTATTTAAAAATTTTAATTATGATTTTTGTTTATATTGATCTTTAATTTTATTATTTTTAATAGTATCAACCTTCATTCTAATAAAATGCTGAGTTTAAAAAAGCCTATTTATTAGTTATTTAGTTAGTTTTCTTCTTTATTACATGTATGGTTTATGTTATTTTTCTAATATTGGAAAAAGACATGATTCTGGAATAAATTCACATTTATCACATGGCTTTTGTGCTTTTGTTTGTTTGAGCCACACCCACTAGTTTTCAGGGCTTATTCCTGGCTCTGCACTGAGGGATTACTCCTTGCAGTATTGAGAGACTGTATCAAGCACAAGGGTTCAAACCTGGGTTTGGGATGTTTGAGGAAAGTGCTCTACCTGCTACACTTTTCCTCGGCCTTCATTTACTGCTTGACATTTATTTTGATTGACTTTCAGTTTAAGAATTACGATTAAAGTTGTAAAACTGACATGCATGAGTGGTTGTCTGTAGACATACATTTTAAACTTCTCTTAATAAAATATTAAACAGTGAAGCTGATGGACCATCTATAGGAAAAATGTATTCAGTTTCATAGGAATCTTTCTTTTAGTTGGCATTACTGTTCCATCAGAAATGGATGAAGTTTCCTGTTTTAATTAGAGGAAACTGTTATGAAGTTTCCTGTTATAATTACCAGCATTTTCAGTGCTTTTAATTTAGCCATTTCCTTGGATTATATGTTGGTTGGTTTTAATTCTGTAAAAATACTATGTACATTTCAAATTTCAACTGTAGAGGAAGTTAATTTTTGTTTATTTGGTTTGTAATCATTTTATTTATCTTATGATTTATATGTATATGGCCTTTTATCTTAGAAGAATATGTATGATATAAATTGTGACTATTAAAGAAATATAATCTTTTATGCAATTAAAAAAATAAAACACAAATTTTATTGCTACATTATAAAACTAAGTATTTTAAGTGTCATGTGTTTCAACATACCAGGCATTTTTCTTTTTGTAACTTCTTTTTTTTAAGAAGGCTTAGGGGAGTATTATTTGTTGTTAGAGTGTGTGATAAGTCATTGTGTTTCTTATTTAATAACATTCACTATGCTCAACAAATTCAATATTCATAAACATAATTACAAGCACCATAAAAATGTCTCCTGTAAGACATAAATATTATATTTTAAATGGACTATTTCTTCACCCAGAATAAAAATAAGTTGCAAAAAATTAAGTTTCCACTTAGTTTATATTGATCACAGTAGTTTTCTATCTGTGTGAAGACATTTCCAAACAGGAAACATACAGTCTTATTACAGATCAGCATTAATAGATGCACACATAAAATAAAATTTAATCATAAAGAAGACAAATTTTAAGCTCTAATTAAGAAAATTATTCTCCTTTTCTCCAATTTAATTTTTCTCAATATTATATATGTAACACATGCACACAGTTCATATCAATCATATTTTGAAATGTATCAAAACTTATGTTGAGGTTTTTTTATCTTACTTAAGAATTTACATACTTTTTAATCTTTTTTATTATCTATTAATCTGTCTACCTACCTCTTAGGAATTCAACTCAAAATCTCACACATATAGTACAATTTTTTTTTTAGTACAAATTTTTGACGAGTCACTTGTCACTTGTCTCCCCCATTGTTCAATTTGTCGAGTGGGTGTTTTAATTTTTCCCTTCAAAAAATTCTTCTATTGCTGCTTGTTTTCAGGTAGTTTAAATAGTAAATACAATGGTATAAGCCATAATTTATTTAAAAAATAGCTTGGTCCTTAGGTAATTGCTTTTAATATTTAATTGGACAAGACAGTAGTCTTTTAAATTTCAGAATATGTTTAATAGGTGCTTTAGACAAACTAAAGTTTTTATTAAAATTCTAAACTAGATCAACATTGCTAGAATTTCAACATTCTGGGGTAATAATGATATACAACTATGTGACAGTAATTTTCATTCTGAATTCATATCCACATATGACTTAATTAGATTGCTAAGATTATATTATTGCAGTACATTTTAAAGACATTTTCAACTTGTTACAGCAATAACTATATGCGGAGGACAGAAATATAGTACAGGAGTGAGGTAATTGCTCCTTACTTACATGGCTAATAATTTTTATTACATATCACATAGGGTCACTAGACACTTCCAGGAGAGCTCATGGTAAAACTGATTGTGTAATTGCCATGCAGTGCTATATTACTCATGTCCAGCAGTTCTCTGGTGACAACAGACCACTTTTGGAGTTCTAGAGGTGAGGGACACAGTGCGTGCAGTGCCTGGAATCAAACTCTAATATGCCAGACATGTGTTCTACTTCAGCTACGTCCCCATTCTCAAGAGACATGGCATTATAAGCAATGACGTTTGAAGTAGTGTATTTCTCTTCTACAGAAACCTAGAAAGGTAACTATTTCTACCAATTTATGCACATAATACCTGAGTTTTAGAAGAACAAATTGAGAAGTGTTTCTAACATTCACACAGTAACTAAATACTTGCAATACAAAGGAAAAGAGGGAAGTCTTATCATTTTCTAAGTTCATGTACCTTACATTGTTTAATGTCATAATCTAATAAATTAACTAAGGCCCCAATATTCTAATGACAGACTTTTATACAGGGTGGTTAAAAAAATGTTGAAATTTGAATTGGTTCTAAGTGACCATTACCAGACTCAAATCTTATAAGTTCTCCCCCAATATTTTTAAAACATAGTTTTACCACCTCTGCTTCTTTTTATTAACCTATGTTTTCTTGACTGTTTTGGGTAATAGAAATTTAAGAGGAACTGAGTTCTATAGTTTTAATCAGTAGACTAGGATCCAAAATTGTCACTGTTCCTTCATTCAAACAAATGAACATATACGAAAATGCATGTACTATTTTTTTTCAGAAGACAAAAGACCACCTTGAATTAAAAATTGTTGTATTCCCATTTTCAGGAAAACACAGTCTCTATATACTGCAGTAAACTTACAATTTTGAATACATGAACAATAGAAAGATTTTTTTTACTCTAGAATTATCCCCCAAAAATGAGAATTTAAGTAAAGCAGAAATCATCTAAAAACCAACCTAGCTTTTCAAGATACTATAGACATTTTTCCAATCTGCATAATCATTACAGATGACATTTTCTTTTCCACAGTAACTCTGTTTGAAGGATGGCCTTTGGCAATGCTCAGCCTCTAATTTCTTCTCTCTGTCTAAAGATTAAAGTTCTTAGTTATGCATATAGACATCTAGGCCACAGGCAAAAAAATTGATATTTAGCAGAAATCAAATAAGTCATTGTCTAATTTGTTTAGATGCAATTAACATATATACATGTGGGAGAATAAAACAACTTGATTGGGCTTATTAAAAATTCTAGAAGTGGAGATTACTGAGTTTAAAACTTAGATATGGACACTTAGAATTTATGCAAATTTACAAAGTTTTCTTAATGTCTTTGTGCTTTGTCATCGATTCTTAAAAACCGAGAGCTATAAGAAGTTGCATTATGTGACTGACCTGGTTCAATCCTTACCACATATGCTACCCAGAGCACCACCAGGTGAGATCACCAAGCACAGAGCTAGGACTAAGCCATAACAACTATTGGATTTGATGTAAAATTGAAAAAAGAAGAAAAGAAGTAAGACCATTTTCTATTTTGTGAAATAGAGCATGTATTGGAAAAGAAAACACCGGCACTAGAGAAATAGCTTAGTGGTTAAAGCATTTGACTACTATGCAGCCAACCAGAGCAACCCATATTATACCTCCACCCCTCACTTCTAAGCTCATAGTCTGGGGAAAAAAAAGAAAAAGAGAGAGAAATGGAAAGAAATAAAGAACCTGCCAGGAGGAGGGCTGGGGGAGGGGAGGGACGGGGGGTGTTGGGGGAGATGGGCACTGGTGGCGGGGTGGGTGCGCAACACTGTAAGAAAAACCCAAATATGAACTTTTAATTGTACATCTTTGTAATTGTAAAAGTAAAAAAATTTAAAAAAAAAAAAAAAAAGGAATAATTGCTGAGTGCTGAGCCAGGAACACAGCCTGAGCCCTGAGGACCACCATTTGTGGGTGCAAAACAAAGAAAATACACCTATTAAAAGCTACCAATATTTGATTAATTTGTAAATGTGATCTTTAGAATAGACTTGCACTTATTTTTTTTTTCTTTTTTGGGTCACACCTGACTACACTCAGGGGTTACTCCTGCCTCCTTGCTCAGGACTTACTCCTGTTGGTGCTCAGGGGACCATATGGGTTCGAAATCCATGTGAGCTGCGTGCAAGGCAAATGCCCTACCCACCGTGCTATCGCCTCCGGTCCCACAATTATTTTTAAACAATGAAAATAAATTCTTTTCATTTATTTTTAGGAGTTTTATCCTCTTTATTTTAATTTTATATTTTATTTATATGGCATCACATCCGCAGTGTTCAGGGGGTTGTTTCTGGCTCTGTGATCCAGAATGGCCCCCTTTAGCATGCTTGGAGACCATATAAAGAGAAGGGGATTCTAACCAACGCCGACAGGATGAGAGCCAAGCACCTTAACACCTGAACTATCTCTCCTGCGCAGTCACTTTATTTTTAAATTAAAAGATTTGTAGATTTTTATATTTTAAGATAAACTCTGCTTGTTTATGTTTGTTTGTTTTCTATAAAAATTTTAGGCAATAAAAATGTTTGTAGCGAAAGTAAGTTTCAAAAGTATCTTTCCTGTGAGCGAAGCAGTACAAGTTTTATGCAGAACAATTGTATCAAATTAGCAATAAAACATAATGTTTACTGGTAATGGCTACACAATACAGACCATAAAATTACAAACTGTAGAATGTCTACAGGATATGCTGCTATATTAAGATGCAGGATGTAGATTTTACTGTCTTTATGTCCTCAATAGATGAAAAATTATCTGGAAATACAAGGATGCATAAATAATCACACATATATAAAGGAAACATCTCATTTTCAACTGCCAATTCAATCTAATCTGGATAGGAATATCACTCTAATGCCACCAAGTAAATTGCATTGCACTTTTCTTTCTCAGCAACTCACTAATTCAATCATAGCACATAGATTTTTCATCAGTTTTTAATTTGTTTAATTTTTGTGAGCTGGTGGTTTAGAAAATTTTCTATTTTTCAACCATAAGACTGTAGGAATAAGGCCATGTGCTATTCTTTCTCTGTGTCATTTTCATTTCAATATAGATTTTATAGTTCATTACCTGTCAATCAGTTTTAAATGGTGCAGTATTCATTTTATCATGTTCTATAAAACTGTTTTATGCTCCTTTCAATGTCTTACATTCATTTTAGACTGAGCCCTATTTATTTCTCTAAGAGCCATAGCCATCTGTAGCTGTGCACATTTGAAGATGTATTTATTTTGGTAAATGGAATATTTTTCTTTGTATGGTATATTCATTTAGGATATTTATTCAAGCAAGTGAATGCTGAGGAAGCAGTACTGTGTAAATGTTTTATCTGTGACAAACCATTTTATGACCTAGGTTATTTCTCTTTGAGTATGAAGAATACAATATCAAATATAACAGAAAATTCTGATACAGTGTACTCTGTCGCACAATTATTTCTAATTTGCTCTAACATATTTACATAATTAGTATGTAAAACATTAATGCAAAGAAATATAAATTTCCAGCATCAAAGTTTATGCCTAAATTAATATTTAAACATCTAAAGGAGGGCATTGATACATCTAAAAAATTAGAAAATATCTTCTTTCCACATAGTTTATTCTTTTGTTTTCATTGTTATATGCTTTTACTTCATTAAAGAGATATCAGCTTTAATTTTCTTTTAAGACATTTTGAAGTCTTTTATCTTTAAAAATTAGGTATTATCATAAATCAAACAAGACAAAGTGGAAAACCATTATCCCAGGAATTAGCTAGTAATGATGCAATTTTCTGAAGAAGTTATGTTTTGAATTTTGATCTATTAAATATTAAATAGAGCACTCTAATATTTTATGCAATGTTATCTTAAAACATTCCAGATTATTTCTATCATCTTATTTGGGAAATAATGTCAACACAATAATTGGTGGAGCATACTAGCAAACTGTCTCTCTAGAGAAGCAAACGAGCACCTGATTTATAGCCTAGCTGATTTGTATAGTATAGTATAAATTTTCTTCTCTTGTCATTTTCAAGGCACCCATGTTTAAGCAAACAGCTCTTCTACTAAACAGCCAGTTCTGCATACCATTCAATCCTACTACCTTATCTAAAATATCTCTCATACTTGTCACTTTGTCACTTTCCTTCCTGTTGTTCATCAATTTGCTCAAGCGGGTGCCAGTATCATCTCATCTCCATTTGTTGGGAATGAGGTCCACTATTGTTACTGTTTTTGTTTTACATTAATTTTTTTGTGGTCAGTAATTTCCATACTTCACACTTCCTAATTCAGCTCTTATGTTTTCAAAGTTCATTTCCAAGTCAATTTACTTCTCTGGAAACCTTCCACATGGCTGTTTCTATTCTGCTTCACTTCAGGAATTTCATCCCTTCATTTTTCCATATTTCTTAAAATTAAAGAGCTCTTAAAAATCTCAATTAATTTATTTTTTAAATGGCCACATTGTTTTATTTATGCATAATACAACTAGGACTTGACTACGGTAATTGTATATTGAAACATAGCATGATTACACCTTTTACTTGTGTACCTATAATTAAATGTTTTATTTTTTTTTTTCTTTTTATATTTTAGAAAAGAAAAAGAATAAGCAACAGAACTCAGTGGAGTCCTTCATGTCAAGTATCAACACTCAATGGATAATCCATTTGTTGTTTCAGCCTCTACTCCAATTTAATTAATTAATCTGAAGTTTTCTGGTGAATATTAGTAAGGGTATTGATTTGATAGGATCTCCCTGTCTACCACTAAGGCAAGCAGTTTTGCTTGAAATAATTTCCCTTTTGCTAAAAATGTTGCCCTACCTTCTAGTTACAACAACTTTTCTTTATTGTACATTTTTGTGTTCTAAAAAGAAAGTGGTTTTAGTTCTGAGTATGTTGGTGAGTTCTTAAGTAATTAATTTCATATTTTCATACATAATATCAGACACCTACAGAGTTATAGTTGTTCATTTATTTTAGGACATAGAACATATAATATTTTCTTTCTCTTTTGATTTTCTTCTCCTTTTTTGGTTTTGGGACCAGACCAAGACTTACTCCTGTCTCTGTGCTCAGGGTTCACTCCTGGCAAGTTGCTGGAGATCGTTTGAGTTTCCTGAATTGCAACAGATTGGTCACATGTAGCACAAGCTCCATACCAGCTGTATTATCTCTGTGTTTATTTTTTAAATTGCTTTAAGAATGTAGTTTTCAGTTCATAAGTGCTCTATGTCCAGGCTTTTTTTAGGTTCCTAACTGATTCCCAAGTCTGTATTCTGTACCACGCTTTCCTGGTTCTGTGCCAACATTTTAGTCTGGGATGTTGGGAATCTTTTGTTGTCTGATGCTGGGGCTCTAAGAACTGCTTCTCAAGCTTAGCTTTCTCACTCAGAGACTCCAGTTAGTTCTCAGGGAAGAAGATAGTGAGAATTCCTTCTTCCCCAACACCAACAGCAAATGTAAGGGATTACAAAGGAAGTTGAGGAGGAAACCCTTATCACATATTAGAATTTTCAGCCCCATCCATATCTGTGGTCCATTTTGATTTAACCTTTAGCCCATTACTCTTAAAAGCACCCATTAAATTCACTAGATTACCTCACACTCCTCTCTTCCTATCAACTTCAACCATAATGCAGCACATTTATACCTGGTAGGCGTGGTACCTGCTGTAGGAATCATTTAATACCACTAAATATCCATTAGATCTCTAAATAGAGTTGCATGGATGTTGTTTATTAACATGTTAAAAACTGTTAAGAGAAACACTTCATAGACAGGAACATTTCTAAGCACATTTTTAATGTTTTGTACACCAGAAAAATTTCAATAATCATTTTTAATACTTGCTTGGAGCAAGAGGGATGGTACAGCAGGTGGGTCATTTGACCCAGGTTTAATGCTGGCAAACCAGATGGTCCCTAGAGAATACCAGGAGCATTCCTTGAGCACTGCTGGTGTGGCCTCAAACCCAATAATACTAATTCTAATACTAATACTAATGCTAATACTAATACTAGTACTAATACTAATACTAATACTGATACTGATACTGATGCTGATACTGATACTGATGACTGATGATGATGATGATGATGATGATGATGGTGAGGGTGATGGTGATGATGGTGATGATCACTTCACTTGTATCAATTGTCTTCCCGTTATTCATCAATTTGCTCAAGTGGGCACCGTAATATCTCCATATGTTCTGCAGAGAGCAAGTATAGCCCAAGGGTATCTGCTTGTTCCAGGAACACGAAGAGTCTCAAACTATTCCTTTAGGTCATGAGAATGAGGTCTATAATTGTTCCTTGTCTTTGGTGTATCAAATATGACACGAGTAGATTGCCAGGCTCTGCTGTGTGTGTGGTATACTCCAAGTAGTAGGCTCTCATCTCATGCATTTACTGAAGAACTGCAATGGGGAGAGAACAGCTTTTCTTTTGGGTGGAGCTCTCACAAGATTTGGAGTCCGATGTTGAAAATGACTGCCCTCATGCTGTGGAGGTTCCTCTGGCTTCGTGGTGAGGCATTATTGGCATGGCGGGTCAGGCCTAGAAACCACCTTCCCTCCTGGGCGCATCATGATCAGCTGAGCACAGAGAGAGCAGGTAGCAGCTCTGCTCCGTGTATCTGAGTCTCTGGATCAGGAATACCTGGGCATGAAATAGGCTTCACAGTTGGGTAGGACTCTGAAAAGCAGGGCTTGAGATCGGCTTTTCTCTTGGGTGGAGCTCTGATGAGCTGTGGAGTCCAGATGTTGAAAAATGACTGATCTCATGGTGTGGGGGTTCCTCTGGCTTCTTAAGTAGGCTCTACTGGGATGGCGGGCCAGAGATAGGATCCATCTTTCCTCCCTGGCTCCTCATGATCAGCTGAGCACAGGGACAGCGGTAGCAGCTCTGCCCCGTGTATCTGGGTCTTTGGATCAGGCATACCTGGGCTTGAAATATGCTTCATTGTATGGTGGGACTCTGACGAGCAGGGCTTGAGGTTGGCTTTTCTCTTGAGTGGAGCTCTCACAAGCTGGCTTCATCTCTATAGTCCATGTGGGCTGGACTATCTCTAGATTAATAATAATAGTACAATTATTATACTATACATATAATGTACTACCTACATAATATACACATAATAATGTAAAATAGTTGCACTTTTCACATTGCTTTTGACTGTATTTAAGACCATGCTCTCCAAGGTCTACATTCTAACTATATGGCATGCCAGTTTATTAGAACAATTGGTATACTTTTCAACAAAAGCCTTTTACTTTATTAGTTCCTGAAATTTAGCTTCTTATTTTCTATTTCCATTGTGAATTTTATCCTTTACATTCTAGATAAAGTTTAGATAGCAAATGCTGAGTTATTTGACAATTCAGTTTCAAGACACTTGCTAAATTCAAGACACCATACTAAATTCAACTAAGTAGTATCGATTAGATTGGGTGCATTCAGGGTACTATAGCCATAGACAGTAGATAGTATTGAATCTGATCTTTTCCTCCTCCTCTTCCTCCTCCTCTTCCTCCTCCTCTTCCTCCTCCTATTTCTTCTTCTTCTTCTCCTTCTCCTCCTTCCTCCTTCTCCTTCTTTTCTCCTTCTTCTCCTTCTTCTCCTTCTTCTTTTCTTCTTCTTCTTCTTCTTCTTCTTCTTCTTCTTCTTCTTCTTCTTCTTCTTCTTCTTCTTCTTCTTCTTCTTCTTCTTCTTCTTCTTCTTCTTCTTCTTCTTCTTCTTCTTCTTCTTCTTCTTCTTCTACCCTCCTTTTTTTCCTTTTCCCAAAATTTTCTTCAATTTTTTGGTTCCAAACCATGTTGAAATAGAATGTATCAGATATATTCTATTTAATTTTCTGTTGCACAAAATAGATTTTCAAAATGTACAAATAATAGACTTGCCCGATGTAGATTTTATACTTTTTAAAAATAAAATTCTTTCCCTTTTTAAGTAAATCTTTTTCAAGTAAAGTAAAATGGAAAACTACAAGTCTAGGATATATTACGGGTAGGAGAAGCTTAGAGATTTATAAAATGCAATTGAATAAGCTCAAGAAAGCAGAGTGTTGAGTTAGGAAAAATGTCAAATGTATTTGGAGCATTTTACATGAGGGCAATAATAAATGCAGTCTCAGAAATGAGTACATGCTTTGTGTTTAGGAGGAGTTATTCTGTTTTGTACATAAGAACTGAATAGAGAGTCAGCAACAATAGGTTTCAGCATTTTATACTGGGAATAGACTAACCCACTGTGTGGGAAGATATTTATATTTACTACTGTAATGAAATAATCAAACTGTCATCATTTTGTCCTCTGAAAAGAGACACCATAGTCAATTCCGATGAAATGTAAACATTGTATAGATATGATTTTAAATCCTGGCACATCACGTAATAGTTGTATAATATAAGTAGGGTTACTTGGTGTACAGATATCAGTCAAATTTGAAGTTTAGTTTACTAATGTGAAACTGATACATAAATTTTATAAATATTTACTGGTTATATTATGAAAACATTAATGTATATCTTGAATTCAGATTTAACTAGTTATTCTAATTTTTTTAAGTTTGTAAATCTGGTAACCCAGGCAAGTTATGTAAATTTCCTGTAATCAAAACAAAAGTAAGGAAAGTAAGAACGAAGGGGCACAAATATGCATGCACACATAAGCCTACACACATCTACACATGCACAATTGGTAAGAATTATATTTGAATAGTGCCTTTCAGACAATATGTATAAGGCAATGCTTACATACTTAAGCATAATTCTTGCTATGCAATCATAAGGAAACTATTTTTTCTTTGTAACTTTATATTTTCCCAGAGCCTTGTTTCTCCTTTACATGTAATGTTTAAATACCTACTTCATATTCTTTGTGTAGCTTAATTTAAAGTTGAGACTGAACCCCTTCTCCATTGTAGGACTGCCTCAGGTGAAAAAGAGCCGGGTATTACAAGCTGCTTCTTATATTACTGGCATTTATTTTTTGCTAATCATTTTATCCCCTCAATCTGCAAACCATGGTTTCCTCCAAAATATATATGTTCAGTAAAGGTAGGGGTATGACATACAGATATATCTGGCAAAGAAAAAAGCAAAGGGGGAAATAGAGATATTGCTTGACTAGTTACTGATATTGTTCTCTTTATTAAAACTATTAAAGCCTAATAAAGATGTGTGATGTGTTTCCTGACTAGTAAGATATAGAAAAAAATCTTGAAAACATACTTATTTACTTTTCCATTCTTTTCAACTTTTGAAGAAAGGACAAATATACTGATAGAACTTTATTTTTTTAATGTAAATTGGAGAGTTGAAGCTCAATTGGAAGAATCATTTCATACTTTTTGTTGAGGTTATTTAACATTATGTACATCTATCTTTAGTATCTATATTTATATCTCTATGCAATTTAAAAACTCATTCTTCCTTGAAGATAGCCTCAGAGAAACACTTCCTTATTTAGTTTCACAGATTGTCACCAATGTATTCTAATCATCTTTTCCTGGAAAAGAAAAACACATTTAGTCTTTGAAACAACAGGAAGCCTACAATAAATTTCAAATGATTGATGATCCAGTTGAACTTGAATTTTGAATGGCATGTATTTCATCTTACTTACTTTCCTCTTGGGTTGTTCATTCATACTTTTTACTTCTGTACTAACTTTAAATGAAGCATAAATTTTAGCTGTGAAATATTTACACTAAAACTCGGTAGAATATTTCAATATGCTGCATTATTTTACCCACTCACATATCAGGTAAATATTAGCTAACAATTCTTTTGATACTCCTAAGTTGTCTTTTGGTCTTTCTGTTGACCTGGTTAGTTTATAATTGAAACAGAATTAGATTTTTTCTTACTGCTTCTATTTTCTCAGTCACTGTACAACTTGGAAATAAATTGTTTATGGTAGTTAAAACCATAATTTATTTTTCTGTCCTGTACATTGTCAAGAGTTAGATTACCTTATTCTTATATAATTTCTAGAAATGAAATGGAATAAAGAAAGGGACGAAGGAGAGGGAAACAAATGTAGAAATACATATTTGAAAATATAAAATTATTTATATATACATATATATGCATATTATGATACCAATATCTAAGGTCAGACAAAATATGAATCAGGAGGTCTTTTCAAAAGTAGAATCTACCACAAGCATCTGGGAGTCAGAGGTTGGGTGGGACAGAGAAGGGAAGAGTGTGCTAACAATTGTTGCAAGCAATAATACCAGCCTAAAACGGAGTATTGAATACAGGCAAAAAGTACACATGATAACCTCTAAATGGATGTATCACAATCCACAGCGTGTAAGAAGAGAGAAAGAGAGAGAGAAAGAGAAAAGAGATAAAGAATTATCCATAGAGGCAAGCTAGGAGAGAGGGGAGGGAATCATGGACATTGGTGGTGGGAAATGGGTACTGGTGGAGGGATGGGTGCTGAAACAATGTATGGCTGAACCCTGGTCATGAATATTTTGTAATTGTATATCTCACGGTGGTATAATAAAAATCTTTAAAAAATTCTATAATTTACTGGAGAAAGTCCGTTCTTTAGTTTTAGGTAGGTTGATATCCTACTTCCTTAATCCAACTATCTTAAAAAATTCTAACTGGATTATGAGGAACTTAGTATCACTTAAAAAAAGAGAGACCAAATTTCCTCTCTGTATCCATTCATCCTTATAGGGATACAACTGAACACTTGACTTTCAGCTTCCCACAATGTCTTCTAATGACGTGATAGTAATTAAGTTTCAAGTTAAACATCTATGGGATGTAATAGGCCCTAATGCTGTGCACTGCTTGAAAAACAAAGTTAGTGAACATCATTTTTAGTAGCTACATATTTATAATTATTTAGCATGATTTAAAGATTTAGATTAAATTAATTCTAAATGATTTAGAATCTCCCATTTTAGTACCCCAGGGATATGCTGGTATTGGCATAATTCTTTACCTACGTGCTCCCAGAACATGGCATAAAGAGTTGTTCTCCACATCCTGTAGACTCAGCATCATGTGTTAAACATTCGATCCATTGACTATGCCTTTTTCTGTGGCATAAAATATGCTTACTTCACAATGTCAATAGATACTGCCATAGATGATCTCTTTTTTTTTAAACTTAATTTTTTTATTTTTACAATTACAAAGATATACAATTAAAAGTTCATATTTGGGTTTTGGTCATACACTTTTCCCACACCCATCCTGCCACCAGTGCCCAACTCCCACCACCAACGTCCCCAGTACCCTCCCCCTCCCCAGCCCTGCTCCATGGCAGGTTCTTTATTTCTTTCCGTTTCTCTCTCTTTCTCTTTTCATTCCCTCCAGACTATGGATTACAGAACATACATTAAAGGGTTGTCATGTGTATCTTTTTGCCTCTATTTAATGCTCAGTTCTAGGTTGGCATTAGTACCCTCGACAATTGTTAGCACACTGTTCCATTTTCTGTCTTACCTAGCCTCTGACTCCCACACGTTTGTGATAATTTCCACCTTTGACAAGACCTCCTGACATATGTTTCACTTGACCTTGGATATTGGTATCTTAATATGTACATAAATATTTATGTTATGCAGATAAATGCAGTCATTCTGTATCTGTCTCTCTCCTTCTGGCTAATTTCGCTCAACATAATCTTCTCCATGTCCATCCATTTATAGGCAAATTTTATAACTTCATTTTTCCTAACAGCTGCATAGTATTCAATTGTGTAGATGTACCAAAGCTTCTTTATCCAGTCATCGCTTTTCGGGCACTCTGGTTGCTTCCAGATTCTGGCTATTGTGAATAATGCTGCTATGAACATAAAAAGTAGGGATGGTGTTTCCATGCGTATATTTGGTTTCCCAGAGTAGATTCCCAGGAGTGGTAGGGCTGGGTCAAATGGGAGTTCAATTTCTAGTCTTTGGAGGAAAGTCCATATTGTTTTCCAGAAAGGCTGTACCAGCCGGCATTCCCACCAACAATGGATGAGTGTCCCCTTTTCCCCATATCCACTCCAGCACTTGTTGTTCTTGCTCTTTTGAATATGTGCCAGTCTCTGTGGTGTAAAGTGGTATCTCATTGTTGTTTTGATTTGCATCTCTCTGATGATTAGTGATGATGAGCACTTTTTTCATATGTTTTTTGCCATTCGAATTTCTTCCTTGCTGACGTTTCTGTTCATTTCTTCTCCCCTTTTTTGATGGGGTTGTTTGTTTTCTTCTTATAAAGTTCTACCAGTACCTGATATATCCTGGATATTAACCCCTTATCAGATGGGTATTGGGTGAATATTCTTTCCCATTCTGTGGACTGCTTTTGTATCTTAGTCACTGTTTCTTTTGAGGTGCAGAAACTTTTTTAGTCTCATGTAGTCCCATATGTTTATCTTTTCTTCTAGTTGCTTTGCTAGAGATGTTTCACCTTTGAAGATGCCTTTAGCTTCAATGTCGTGGAGGGTTGTTCCTATATTTTCTTCAATGTACTTTATGGACTCAAGTCTGATATTCAGATCTCTAATCCATTTTGATCTGATTTTTGTGCATGGTGTTAGACACAGGTCCAAATTCATTTTTTACATGTCGCTGCCCAGTTTTCCCAACAACACTTGTTGAAGAAGCTTTCTTTACTCCATTTTAGACTCGTTGCACCTTTATCAAAGATTAAATGATCATATGTTTGAGGTTGGGTGTCATGATACTCAATTCTATTCTATAGGTCCACAGGTCTTTTTTTATTCCAATACCAATTACTACTGCCTTGTAGTACAGTTTGAAGTTGGGAAAGGTGATGCCTCCCATCTTCTTTTTCCCGAGGATTGCTTTAGCTATCCTTGGGAGTTTATTGTTCCATACAAATTTCAGGAGAATTTGGTCAATTTCTTTGAAGAATGTCATGGGTATCTTTATAGGGACTGCATTGAATCTGTACAGAGCTCTAGGGAGTATTACCATTTTTTTAAGTATTTTATTATACCACCGTGAGATATACAAATAAAAAAGATATACAATTAAAAAGTTCATGTTTGGGTTTTGGTCATACAGTGCTTCAGCACCCGTCCCTCCACCAGTGCCCATCTCCCACCACCAACATCCCCGGTTGCCTCCCCCTTCCCCAGCCCACCTCCATGGCAGGTTCTTTATTTCTTTCCCTTTCTCTCTCTTTCTCTTTTCCTTCCCTTCCAGACTATGGATTACAGAACATATATTAAAAGGTTGTCATGTGTATCCTTTTGCCTCTATTTAATGCTCAGTTCTAGGTTGGCATTAGTACCCTCGACAATTATTAGCACCCTGTTCCATTTTCTGTCTTACCTAAACTCTGACTCCCACACGTTTGTGATAATTTCCACCTTTGACAAGACCTCCTGATATATGTTTCACTTGACCTTGGATATTGGTATCATAATGTGTACATATATATTTATGCCATGCAAATAAATGCAGTCATTCTGTATCTGTCTCTCTCCTTCTGGCTAATTTCGCTCAACATAATCTTCTCCATGTCCATCCATTTATAGGCAAATTTTATAACTTCATTTTTCCTAACAGCTGCATAGTATTCCATTGTGTAGATGTACCAAAGCTTCTTTATCCAGTCATCGATTTTCGGGCACTCTGGTTGCTTCCAGATTCTGGCTATTGTGAATAATGCTGCTATGAACATAAAAGTAGGGATGGTGTTTCCGCTGCGTATTTTTGGTTTCCCAGAGTAGATTCCCAGGAGTGGTAGGGCTGGGTCAAATGGGAGTTCAATTTCTAGTCTTTGGAGGAAAGTCCATATTGTTTTCCAGAAAGGCTGTACCAGCCGGCATTCCCACCAACAATGGATGAGTGTCCCCTTTTCCCCACATCCACGCCAGCACTTGTTGTTCTTGCTCTTTGAATATGTGCCAGTCTCTGTGGTGTAAAGTGGTATCTCATTGTTGTTTTGATTTGCATCTCTCTGATGATCAGTGATGATGAGCATTTTTTCATATGTTTTTTGGCCATTCGAATTTCTTCCTTGCTGAAGTTTCTGTTCATTTCTTCTCCCCATTTTTTTGATGGGGTTGTTTGTTTTCTTCTTGTAAAGTTCTACCAGTGCCTGATATATCCTGGATATTAACCCCTTATCAGATGGGTATTGGGTGAATATTCTTTCCCATTCTGTGGACTGCTTTTGTATCTTAGTCACTGTTTCTTTTGAGGTGCAGAAGCTTTTTAGTTTCATGTAGTCCCATATGTTTATCTTTTCTTCTAGTTGCTTTGTTAGTGATGTTTCACCTTTGAAGATGCCTTTAGATTCAATGTCGTGGAGGGTTTTTCCTATATTTTCTTCAATGTATTTTATGGATTCAAGTCTGATATTGAGATCTTTAATCCATTTTGATCTGATTTTTGTGCATGGTGTTAGACACAGGTCCAAATTCATTTTTTTTACATGTTGCTGCCCAGTTTTCCCAACACCACTTGTTGAAGAGGCTTTCCTTACTCCATTTTAGACTCATTGCACCTTTATCAAAGATTAAATGATCATGTGTTTGAGGTTGGGTTTCAGGATACTCAATTCTATTCCATAGGTCCACAGGTCTGTTTTTATTCCAATACCATGCTGTTTTAATTACTACTGCCTTGTAGTACAGTTTGAAGTTGGGAAAGGTGATGCCTCCCATCTTCTTTTTTCCTGAGGATTGCTTTAGCTATCCTTGGGGGTTTATTGTTCCATACAAATTTCAGGAGCGTTTGGTCAATTTCTTTGAAGAATGTCATCGGTATCCTCATAGGGACTGCATTGAATCTGTACAGAGCTCTAGGGAGTATTACCATTTTGACAATGTTGATTCTCCCCCATCCATGAACAGGGAATGTGTTTCCATTTCCTTGTGTCCTCTTTTTATCTCTTGGAGCAGTGTCTTGTAGTTTTCTTTGTACAGGTCCTTTACATACTTGGGTAAGTTGATTCCTAGGTATTTGATTTTCTGTGGCACAATTGTGAATGGAATAGTTTCCTTAATATCCCTTTCTTCTCTTTCGTTATTTGTATATAGGAAAGCCACTGACTTTTTGGGCGTTGATTTTGTATCCTGCCACTCTACTATATGTGTCTATTGTTTCTAGGAGTTTTTTGGTAGAGAGTTTAGGGTTCTCTAGGTATAATATCATGTCATCTGCAAATAATGATAGCTTGACTTCTTCCTTGCCTATCTGGATGCCCTTGATGTCCTTTTTCTTCTCTGATTGCTATGGCAAGTACTTCCAGTACTATATTGAATAAAAGAGGTGAGGGTGGGCAACCTTGTCTTGTCCCTGATCTCAGGGGGAAGGCTTTCAACTTTTCCCCCATTGAGAATGATGCTTGCTGTGGGCTTTTGGTAGATGGCTGTAACTATCTTGAGGAAAGTCCCTTCAATTCCCATTTTCTGGAGCGTTTTAATCATGAACGGGTGCTGGATCTTGTCAAATGCTTTTTCTGCGTCTATTGAAAGGATCATATGGTTTTTATTTTTTCTTTTTATTGATATGATGTATTATGTTGATTGACTTGCGAATGTTGAACCATCCTTGCATACCCGGGATGAATCCTACTTGGTCATGATGTATAATCTTCTTGATGAGTCTTTGGATTCTGTTTGCTAGTATTTTGTTGAAGATCTTAGCATCCGTGTTCATCAGGGATATTGGTCTGTAGTTTTCTTTCTTTGTGTTGTCTCTCCCTGCTTTGGGTATCAGGGTGATATGTGCCTCGTAGAAGCTGTTTGGGAGTGTTTCTGTTTCTTCTATTTCCTGGAAGAGCTTGAAAAGGACAGGCAGTAGGTCCTCCTTAAAGGTTTGGTAGAGTTCACTAGGGAATCCGTCTGGACCTGGGCTTTTGTGTTTGGGAAGACTTTTAATTACTGTTTCTATTTCCTCGATGGTGATAGGCTTATTCAGGTATTGGAGGTCTTCTTGTTTCAGCCGTGGGAGGTTATAGGACTTCAGGAATTGATCCATTTCTTCTAGATTCTCATGTTTCACGGCATACAGGCTCTCAAAGTAATCTCTGATGATCTTTTGATTTCTGTGGTTTCTGTTGTGATGTCACCCTTTTTATTTCTGATTCTGTTTATTTGGGTTCTCTCTTTCCCTGTCCTTACAAGTCTTGCCAATGGTTTGTCAATCTTGTTTATTTTTTCAAAAAACCAGCTCTTGGTTTCATTAATCTTTTGGATTGTTTTTTTTGGTTTCCAACTCATTGATTTCCTCTCTAAGTTTTATTATTTCCTTTTTTTCTGCCTGGGTTGGGCTCCTTTTGTTGGTCTTTTTCTAATGTCTTCAGCTGTGTAGTCAGGTTATTTATGTGGGCCCTTTCTTGTTTCCTGATGAATGCTTGCAGAGCTATAAACTTCCCTCTTAACACGGCTTTTGCCGTGTCCCACAAGTTCTTATAATTGGTGTCTTCATTTTCATTTGTTTCCAGAAATCTTTGGATTTCCTGTTTGATTTCTTCTATGACCCATTTGTTGTTCAGGAGTGAGCTGTTCAGTTTCCAGGTGTTTGGTTTGACTCCCTGTTTCTGTGTACGGTTAACTTCCATTTTCAGTGCATCATGGTCTGAAAAGATAGCTGACACAATTTCTATCTTTTTAATTTTATTGAGGTATGCTTTGTGGCTCAGCATGTGGTCTATCTTGGAGAATGTTCCATGTGCACTAGAGAAAAATGTGTATTCAGCTTTTTTGGCATGAAGAGCCCTGTATATATCCACTAGCTCTCTTTCTTCCATTTCTTCCTTCAGGGCCAATATTTCCTTGGTGAGTTTCAGTCTTGTTGATCTATCCATCGTTGATAGAGCAGTGTTGAAGTCTCCAACTATTATTGTGCTACTGTTAATGTCTTCTTTGAGGTCTCTTAGCAGTTGTTTTATGTATTTTGCTGACCCTCGTTGGGTGCATATATGTTTAGTAGTGTAATTTCTTCCTGGTGTACATACCCCTTAATTAATAAGAAGTGGCCTTCGTTGTCCCTTCTAACCTTTTTCAGCCTGAAGTCTATATTATCTGATACTAATATGGCCACACCAGCCTTTTTGGAGGAGTTGTTTGCATGGAGAATGGTCTTCCAACCTTTGACTCTGAGTCTGTGTTTGTTCTGATTATTCAGATGTGTTTCTTGTAGACAGCAGAATGTTGGGTTCAATTTTTTTAATCCATTTTGTCACTCTGTGTCTCTTAATTGGTGCATTTAGACCATTGACATTGAGAGAGATTATTGTCATTGGATTTTGTGCCATCTTTCTTTTTTGTGTTTGTTGTGCTTATGGGTTTGGTCGCATTACAGTAGACCCTTCAGTCCTTCTTTTAAAGTTGGTTTTGAGTCCATGAAGTTCCTGAGTTGTTGCTTATCCATGAAGTTGTGTATCTTTCCTTCATATCTGAATGTGAGCCTGGCCGGATAAAGAATTCTTGGTGAAGCCTGCAGTTCATTGAGCCTTTCGCAATATCCCACCATTGTTTTCGGCTCGGAGTGTTTCATCAGAGAAGTCTGCTGTAAATCTTAGAGATGTTCCTTTGTATGTGATTTCCTTCTTTGATCTTGCTGCTTTCAGTATTCTATCCCTATCTATAGTTTTTGTCATTTTTATTAAGATGTGTCTTGGAGTATTCTTGTTGGGGTTTCTTTTTAGCTGGTATCCTACGGGCCTCTTGGATCTTGAGGCAAGCATTCTTTAGTTCCGGGAACTTTTCAGCAATTATGGCTTTGACAGTTTCTTCTTCATCAGGGTTTTCTTCTTGCCCTTCTGGGACCCCAATGATCCGTATGTTGTTTCTTCTGGCTTCATCCCGATTATCTCTTGTTGTCTGTCTCGGTAATTGTGAGCCTTTTTTTCTATCTTCTTGGTGTTGTGTAGAGAATCTTTGGAACTCGTCTTCGAGATCACTAATTCTTTCTTCAGTAGCTATTATTCTGCTATGATGGCCTTCCACTGTGTTTTTTATTTCATTTACCTCATTTTTAATATCTGTCATTTCCCTTTGCATTTTCCTCACTTCTTCTATCATGTCCTCTTGTATTTTATTGATTTTGCATTCCATTGCTTCTTTGAATTCCTTTTGAATCCTTAACAGTTCTTTCCGAAATTCTTTTTCAGAGAGGTTATACAACTCATTGGTATTGCTAGACTCATCTGGCCCAGTGACTTCACCTCACAGAGCTTGATGGAATTTTTGCGTTGCTTTACCATTATGACTATTGTAGGTTGCAAATGTGAGTTCTTGGGTGACTAGATAGTACAGTTAGTAGGTGTCTGGTCTGTTTGCAGAGTTTGGGTGGGTGGCAAGGATGTAGGAACCAAGGTTCACTGGTACCTCATGCAAGGTAGGTAGTGAGAGGGTCGGGCGGTTTTGAGTTTTGGGATGTTCCCAGAAGCGGCAGGGGCCCAAGGGTCGGTCCGGGTGAAACCAAGGCAGTTTGCCTTGGTTCCCGTTGATGGAGTTTCTGCTCTTCCCTGGGGCAGCTTGGGGTCCACGGAGACGCAAGAATCACACACACACCACCTGTGGGGGAGTGGAGGCGTTTCCCAGAAGCGCAGGGCCCAAGGGTCGGTCGGGGTGAAACCAAGGCAGTTTGCCTTGGTTCCCGTTGATGGAGTTTCCGCTCTTCCCTGGGGCAGCTTGGGGTCCGCGGAGACGCAAGAATCACACACACAC
>JAJIBD010027254.1:0-57484 GCA_021461705.1 Cryptotis parvus | reverse complement strand
AGAAAGAAAGAAAGAAAAAAGAAAGAAAGAAAGAAAGAAAGAAAGAAAGAAAAAAGAAAGAAAGAAAGAAAGAAAGAAAGAAAGAAGAATCCCTCCGATTGAACATTCAGTAACAGCAAGGTTAAAAAAGACTCAGAAGTATTTCAAATTGTTTAAATGTCTTGTTCAGCATGAAATGTATGTTTGAGCTTTTATATTTGTGTGTAGATTAGATAGAAGATAGATAGATAGATAGATAGATAGATAGATAGATAGATAGATAGATAGATAGATAGATAGATAGATAGATAGATAGATAGATAGATAGATAGATAGATAGATAGATAGATAGATAGATAGATAGATAGATAGATAGATAGATAGATAGATAGGTAGATAGATAGATAGATAGATAGATACATAGATAGATAGATAGATACATAGATAGATAGATACATAGATAGATACATAGATAGAACACATATACATATACCTACATAGATAGTATTTTCATATATATCATTGAGCTTTAAGTTTTACGCATACATATTTCTGAAGTTATCCCAGAACCTGGCTATGCTCTTACTGAGGTATTTCCCCGGAGCTACAGCTAATCAGTGAGTCAGAAACTTAGTTTCTCAGGTAGTAATTTTGGACTTAATTTTAAAATCCAAAAAGTTAGAATATTAGAATTCTACATGCAAGCAGGTAATTCCTTTCTAAGCTTTCATATTTCATAAAAGAATGGCTTGAAGCATGTCTGCATCTGCTATCTGTCAAATACACAACAAATACATTTTCATTACCCAAACTGCGTAAATGCATGTATGAAGTTGTTCTGACTTCCTACCTGATCTGACCTTGGGACAAAAAGAACGTTTACATCAGTGGTTAGCCTATCAGTTCTTGATGAATCACAATGCTTGCTTATGTTTAATCATTGCTGATAGTAACAGTGACAGAAAAACCTGAGGAGAGTAAGAGCAAAACCTAGAGCAACAGAATTCTATTCCACAGAGATGATTGTTTCTAAAAAGCTGACTGTTCTTGCACATGGATGGAGTGAAGTGAAGGTTATCCCATATATTTTTGTAATGTATATGAAATTAGAATAGGCATTCATTTCCTTTAAAAGATAAGCCCTAGAAATATTTACTGATAAACCCTCTAATTTAAGATGTCAGAGTGGATTATCTCTTGACTATTATAGCAAGAGAATCATTTGTCTTAGCATTCCCAAGAAATAAGAAATCTTCCTTGTAAGTAAAAATAAATTATTAAAATTTGGTGGAAGATAGGGAGAAGGTAATCAACTTGTATTTGGGCATAACCATGGAAGGAGGACAGAACCCAATCACTTGAGGCTAGGTATCTTAGATTTCACTCAACAAAGATGCTCTGGTCAAATGGAATTTGAGAAACTTTTTTGGACAAATATCAGATTCTTTCGAAAGTTGAGCCATCTTTTCAGAGTCGTGTCTATTCCTTGCTTGGTATTTGAGGGTCCATCTGGCAGAACCGCGGTGACATGTGGCACTGGAGATCTAACACAGGCCTCCTGGATGCAAAGCCAATGCTCAACCTGTTGCCTTATCTCTCCAGTTCATATTTTTGGATCTTTTTTAACAAGGAATCTTTAATTCCTTTATATACATTCAAGAAATAGATTTCTTTAAACAAACAACAACAACAAAAAAAAAAACAGAGCCAGAATCTTTTTTATCACCAGCTTGAAGAAGCAAACCTTTTTCCTCCATAAACAACTTCAAATTGCTATAGATTCCACCACAAACCATCCAATGGCTTACAGTTGAAATGAAAGAATATATTTGATGGATACTCTAGCATTTTTGATGTAACTATGGTGGCAATAATCTTCAGTTTCTTACTTTGGAAGAATTCCAGGAAAATAACATGGAGTCTTATAGGAATTTCTATTCAAAACTGACAAGAGAAGTCCTATGTTGTCTCTTTTATAGCACTTGTTTCAATGGTGGCATTTGGTCACTTTCAGCATTTTTCTCCTTGTCTTTGCCATTCATTAACATTCTTAAACACATATTTCATTCTAAGTAATAGTTTTAAATGATTCTTTATAGTTTTGAACAGTTCTTCCCATACTTAATAATCTGTAGGAATTACATTCCTAGGTCCAGGCACAAAAGACAAAATTCAAATTAAGTAAACCAGGTTTATTTTATTTCACATTTCCCACATATGTAAGTAATGTCCCTTTTTTAAAGCAGACACACCTTGACTCATACAGTGACAACCAGTCTCTGCTTTGATTCTATAGGACCCTTAAGTACTTGAAAATCACCTCACTCATTAACTACTCAATCAATTGTTGCCTCAGCTGCAGGATTGATTTTAGTTCACTTTATACTTACCTGTACCTCCTACAGTTTCTAAAATCACTCTTTGCAAAGAGGAATTGAACAAACTACTCTACTGCACTGGTTGCTTTTCTGTACCTACAAAGATCAGCACTGAAGTAGCTAGATGGTCACTACCTGGTCTCATTATACTGATTGTTATCAACTTTGCTTATGTTGGAGTATATTTTGCTTTGTCTGTCTGTCTGTCTGTCTGTCTATCTGTCTGTCTATCCCTTCAACTGGACAATTTCTGCATCACACTAATGTCCTTGTAGTAGTCATCTGAAATGAAACATTTCCAGGAACTGATTGTAAGCATCTGGGAAAAAATAAAAACCTTATTTGCTACTTTTAAAAAGGTCTATCCACTGAATATAGGCAAAGAGATACACATGATAACCTCTAAATGTATGTATTGCAATCCACAATGTGTAAGAGAAGGAAGAGAGAGGGAGAGAGAGAAAGAGAAAGAGAGAAAAGAGATAAAGAACCTGCTATAGAGGCAGGCTGGGGGAGGGGGAGGGAATCAGGGGACATTGTTGGTGGGAAATGGGCGCTGGTGGAGGGATGGGTGCTGGAACACTGTATGACTGAAACCCAAACATGAACATCTTTGCAACTGTATATCTCATGGTAGTCTAATAAAATATTAACAAAATAAAAAAGTTCTAGAAATTTTCAATAATTATTATATTCAACTCTTGAGGGAAGATTTGACATAATCTATCCAAACATGTCTCTGAGTAACCATGGAAAATGTTTGTGTCCATGAACTGCTACATCTTGTGTTATTTTTTTCTTTCCCTTTTAATGAGTTCTTTCTCTCTTGTGCACATATGTGTACTTCCTTTAATTAAGTTTTCTATTATAGAAAATATTTCTGCAAACAGTCACAATTTGAGTGTTGAAATTAACAGCATAACAAATGTGATTCTTAATGAAATGAGATCTGTTGTCTACTCAATCTCATAGACTATTAGAACACCTATCTATTCCTGTGTTAGGAATGACTGGAAAATGTGTATTTCTCCACTGTTTACAGACGAGAAAGATTCTTCTGGTTCTCTGTGAATGTATTTTTTTGAAAGAATAATTTTACGCTAGTTTCCCTTTCTATTATTTAGTTGTTCTTGCTTCTTTATTTAGAATCTTTGCTGTGCAAATATTATTTAAGCCTTACTCAGCTTATGTGGTAATTTAAAAATGTTTTAATGTTCCATTTGACATTCCCGATGGTTCCATTTCTTGTGCTGAAAATGTATTAATTCCCATATCAATATATATGTATATACACTCTTGCCAGTCAGGAGTATAAAAAAAGATATTTCTGTGCATACATTAGAGAAGTTATTACAAGTAGAAAATAGAAGGAGAGTGAGAGAGGGGGTATAAAGAGCAAAGGAGAAAATGATAGGAATATGAAGCATAATGAGATTGATCTAAAAGAGAATTTCAAAATATGAGGACAAAAGTAGTGGAGGAATCTTCTAGCTAAATATGGAAAAGTGGAAAGCAAATTCAAAGACAAGGAAAAGTAAAGGCAAAAATCCAGGAATCACCAAGTAAATTTTTAGAGAAAAGAAGTTAAAAATCAGATTATCTATCTGTGGCCAATCACAGAAACAGAACAGAAAGTATCTTCTTGCTATTGGGTCCTTTTAACAAACACAACATGATTGCATCTAGTATCAGGCACATTTTTTTCTAGTTTTATCAAAAAACGTTATCCCCCCAAGTATTGTTCTTATTAATGTGCTCTTCATTTCTCCAGGAGGCATAAAAATAACTGATGAGTGTGGGAACATAAGCCGTGTGGTTAGTGAGGCAGGGTGATAATTAGAACATGCTGTACTACGCAGTAAACAAAGCTATTATGAACGAGAGAGTTCTTTATAGAGTGTTTAAAGAGAGCATGGAAATAGTATACTTTCCCTGACTGGCTTAAAAGCTCAGCTGGTTTCTACCCTGAGAAAAAAAAATTAAAGGAAAGAAACAACAACAACAGAAAACGGTTGGAGTTAATCAACCAGTGGATTTAGTATCTAGTTAAATGCAGCCAAAAATATCAATAATATTACAAGCCATCTTATTTTTTCCTTAGTTGATTCATTTTCTGTCTAAAAATTCCATCTTTAGAATCAAAATACTCCAATATTTTATAAAATTAGGGCATTAAATAATATTTAAAATATTAAAATTTCTGGTTTATACCCAATTTCTTTTCATTTAGCACTTCAAATTATGAGGTTTTCTTTTTTTTGCAATTTTGGGGCTTACTTTGAGCTTCTCATTGTTCTATTCTCATGCGTTTAGGTGAAGTCTCTCATTCTGTAACTCTACCTATTCAATACTAAGTAATCCATATGAGCAGCTGATTATACTGGGAATATATTTTTCGAAAATGAATAATATTATAAAATACTGCACATTGTATTAACTGTTCTTATTCCACCCAAAAATGCTGCTTACATTTAGAAAATAGGCTAGTCTCCTCACCTAAGCATATTGACCACATAGCTCAGTTATTTTCACATACAAGTACTCACTGCAGTAGTATTATTTGAGCTACCTCCTAGAAAAAAATATATTAAACTAAAATACAGTGAAATGAAATATATATTAAACTAAAATGCAGTGAATTTGCCATAATGTTCAGTGTCTCATGTTCCTCTCATGAGTAATGATTTTAGTCACTTATTTCAGAAATCACTATGGATAAGCAAGCCATGTATTTCTTTCTAGGAGCACACACACTGGATAAGAGTAGTCAAAAGATTTGTATTGCTAATACAACAAGCTATAAACAAGGTCGGTGAGTGATTTAGTAACCAGGCTTAACATAGAGAAGTTTTGGATGGCCTCATAGAGAACCTAGACTTACCTGGCAGGTAGCCATGGTAGAACATAACTTGAAGTAACATTTTAGATAAAGAAATAAGCGTGATTACTTCAAATGTATATTCCCAGTGCTTTATTTATAAGGAATAGAGAAATACTGTTTGACTTAACTTAAGCATTCATGTGTCTTGGTCTAAGGATAAGAAAAACAATAAATCATGATTCCAGGCTCTTCAAAACAGTTGTCTACCAACAGTGGTCAAGATGAACTTCAGAGTAATCACCAAAAGTTACTAGAATTATAGAGGATGATTATCCAGACAAACGTAGGAACAGTGAATGAGTGACAGACTGTCAAGGATGTATCTGGAGAGTATCTACCAGATATCCCTATTGCCCTGCTCCTACTATTTTTTTCTTTTTGGGTCACACCCAGCAATGCTCAGGGGTTACTCCTGGCTCTGCACTCAGGAATTACTCCTGGCAGTGCTCAGGGGACCATATAGGATGACAGGGATTGAACCCAGGTTGGCCGTCTGCAAGGCAAAATCCCTCCCCACTGTGCTATCGCCTCTCCCCCCACCCCTGCTTCTACTTTTAACCATCACTTGTGTCACTTGCCTTCCCGTTGATCATCGATTTGCTCAAGCGGGCACCTGTAATATCTCCATTCGTTCAGTCACTGGCTAGTGTAGCCCAAGGGCATCTGCTAGTTCTAGGAACATAAAGAGCCTCAAACCATTCCTTCAGGTCATGGGAATGAGGTCTACAATTGTTACTGGTATTTGGCATATCAAATATTACACGGGTAGCTTGCCAGGCTCTGCTGTGTGGGTGGGATACTCTTGAAGATATTCTCCTTTCATCTTCCAGAAATTTAACTTCACTGCAAAGTTAATAGACCTCGCCACCTCCCTTCAGCTCTGAAAGCAAATGTTCTCTTTGTTTCCTGCTACAGTTTACGGTCCCTGTCACCATCTGGCTTCAGTGCCTGGATCCCAGTTGGGCATTGGGTTCTTCCCATGACTCACAGGGGATGTCTGTCCTTCCCCGAACCTTGGACCAAGCATGTCCTCAGGCACCTGTGACCGCACTACACTTCTCCCCTTCTTCCCCCAGGCCCCATTTGTTTTTATGGTTGCTGGGATGCAAACGCACTTCTTGCTTCCATGTTTGTCTCAATCTGCCTGCTTGGCAGGGCTGGAATAATGCCCCCATGCCCACCCCCCAGAGTCACTTGCAGGTAACATGTTTGTTTTACAGGTCCCAGCTCCAAACCCTCAAGGCAGCTGTCTGGTTCCCAGGGAGCTGTGTGACAGCCCCACCGGTGACTGGAAGGTGTCTGGAAAATGAGTGCAGGGGGCCAGAGCAATAGCAAAGCGGGGAGGGTGTTTGCTTTTCACTTGGCAGACCTGGGTTCAATCCCCAGCATCCCATATGGTTCCCAAGCACACCCCTGAGCATTGCTGGGCGTGAACCAAAAAGGAGAAAGAAAAAAGAATATGAGTGTAGGTCGGGTCTGAGTCTTGGATGCACCCTATTAGTGAAGGTATGTGAAGGCGTGGCCATTCCAGAGGGGCCAGAACTGGGGCAGCGGGAAATCATCTGGCCTTGCTGCCCCTTGCTCTGGGCTTCTGTGCGAGAGCAGGAAGGTCTCCAAGCTCAGAGACCCGCGGATGGAGAACAACCGACTCCCAGTTCCCCAGACAGGACTCTGAGAAGAGCCTGGTCCTTTTTGAGACTGATTAGGTGACTGCCGAGACACCTGCAGGAGGACGCGGAGAGGAAGTTTCTGTTTGTGGCCTTGCGCCAGGCCAGGCCTCACTGCAGCTGCTGTATCGCTGAGCTCGTCCTCTGGTCCTGTCTGGTGTCAGGAGCTGACACAGTCGTGGAGCAGCGGACAGGGGGAGCACTGGGACTTTTAACCATATATTTTTTTCCCCAAGTTTAGCTTAATGCTCTTAATACTGTCTGCTTTGGATCCTCCAGCGGCTTCCATCAACCATTAGTTACCAGTTGGTAGCTCCCATTGGTAAATGGTGTCCTATTACCAATGGAGGTGAAAGTTGCAACCATCACTTATCATTTGCCTTTAGCTGTTTTACCATTGTTTTTAGCTAATAGGTAGCAATTTCCTATTACCAATGGAAGGTGATGGCAGCAACCATCACCTACTATTTGCTTTTAGCAGTTTGCAGTGACACTGACCAATCTCATTACACTCTCCTCCTTTTTTCCTGAGAGTCATTTTGTAACTCCTCCAACCCACTTTCTTATTTATCTCCCTGGGTCCTCGATGTTCATTTCTGCCGCAACTCTTACTTTCCTGTCGCTTTCTTTAGATCTCTGTCTAAACATTTTCTGTTTAGAATTTACCTGCCAACTACACAAAACAAGGCATCTCTACCCTTCTCCTATAATCTATAGAATTGCTTTATCATTTCATAATTCCTGATGTTGAACTTCAGTTCAATTTCTTTTATTGCTTTTTTGTTTTTATACATAGAACAAAGTAAGCTCCATGATGGTGCACCCGTATCAATTTTGTTTATTGAAGTATACCTAGAGTTTAAAAGAGTAGTGTCCCTAAAGGTAAAAATTAGCTTCCTTAGTTTTAGTTTGGTAAAAAACAACAATGAGGAGGAGCAAATTTTTATGAGAAATTATAGTTGATTGACTGGAAACTGACCAGAAATTTAAAATCTTGCTCAATCTGAATCACTTCAAAAATAAAACTTTGGGGATCAGGAGATGTTCAGTGTTCATTCAGTAGGCTGATTGCCGTCTTTGCTTAAAGAAGGGCTTGGTCCCTGGCACCACGTGGCTTCTAAAGTACTGCAAAGAACAACCTCAAACACATAACTAGAGTAGCTCCTAAGCCTGCTGGTGTGGGCCCAAACCATGGCCCCCAAACTAAAACTTACTTGAATAAGTCTTTCTGGTCACACAGAGTACAATTTGTCAATAAATTTAAGCAAAGTCTAAGTATGCAAGAGGATTTCCTTTAGAAAATATTTTTAATTTTTAATGGAGATTCTGTGCTTTATAATACTGTTAAACGATGGTTTCCCAAGCCCAAAAGTCCAACACCAGACTCATTATCAGTGTATCCACTACCCTCCACCAACTCTTTTCTTTTAATACTTTGAAATAATTTTTTATTGAATCACTATGAGATACACAGTTATAAAGTTGTTTGTGGTTCGATTTCAGTCATAGAATGTTCCAATACCCATCCCTTCATCAGCGTACATTTATTACCAATAATGTTCCCAGTTTCCTTCCTTATCCTCTATCCCCACCCCAGCCTGTCTCTATGGCAGGTATTTCTTTTTCCTTTCTCTCCTTCTTTCCTTTCTTCTGTGCATTTTGCTTTACCATACAGGTACTGTGCTGACCAGAGGGTTAGTTTAAATGAGCTCAAGTTCATGATTCTGTAGACAAACTTGCCTTAAAAAAGGGGACTTATGACCGTATAGGTATAGGATTTTTAAAGTTTATTGAAAAGTAGTTATTTCTTGGAATCTGAATTCTTTTTTTTATTCTTTATTATACCACCGTGGAATACAATTACAAGGTGGGGGGGGTGGTTTCCCAGCGTCGACACGAAAATGGGGGGCGGTGATGGCGAGTCCTGGGGGGGGGGGCGGGGAGGCGGGGCGCGCGGGGGGGGGAAGGAATCTGATTTGAGACCAGGAAAATACTATCAATTGAGTGTTTTGAGGGGCCGGGGCGATAGCACAGCAGGTAAGACATTTTCGCCCGCGGCGGGTTCAACCCCATCATCCCATATGGTCCCTTGAGCACCGCCAGGAGTAATTCCTGAGTGCAGAGTCATGAGTAACCCCTGAGCATCACTGGGCGTGACCCAAAACGCAAAAAAGCAGACTATTTTGAGATTTTTGTTTTAAATAAGTTTAAATATGCTTTTTTTAAAAAAAAACTGTACATTGAAATCTTTGAAACAATACCACTACTTGTGTTAGTATTATTTATTTCAGTATGAAATTTTTTGTTTACAGAGCATTTTATATACTTTGAGTAACAGGTTTTCTGGTTTTTTGTTTGTATGTTTTTCTTGAGTCACACCCAGCTATGTTCAAGGGATTATTCCTGGTTCTGTATTTAGAAATTCTTCCTAATGGTACTTTAGGACCAAATGGGATGAGTGAGATTGAACCTGTGTCAGTGACATGCAAGGCAAACCAGTAACCACTGCGAGTAACATGTTTTCTAATGACAGAACAAGTCAATAGACTTTAAATGGATAACATACGAAGTACACAAAATTTTGATGTTTCTGTTCCTTTCTTGCATTCGATTTGGTTTTGCTCCACACCTAGAGACGTCAGTGCTTATTCATGGCTCTGTGTTGAGGGATCACTCGTGGCAGTTAACTCACAAGCAAGGCTAGCACTTATCCCTATAGCTCTCTCCAACTCCTCCCAATATTTTTATTCCTTTTTATGAGTCTCATTTCCTCCTTCAGTATCTGCCCATCAAGTTTATTTAGAATTTCAAGCTTTTCTGAATTTTGCTTATGAAAGCAATCTTATAAACTTTTTTTAAAGCAAATAAAATTCAAAAATTATTCTATGTAATAACAGTTACATGTTAAAGGAGTTGTCATTTAAATCTTATATCTGCTCAACTTTTATAAACTAAAATAGCATATTTCTTATTAGAGATACAACAGACAGGATCGTGTTTACTTTGCAGAGAAGCAAAGAGACAACAATGATTTGCTCATATTTCCTACTACTGAAGATTAACACAGAAGTGGGACAGAAATATCTTCATTCTCATGAAGTCCTCATGAACTGCCACCAACATTACACCACCCATGTGAGGGATCGATGTTTGCAATTTGAAAGCTTTCTTAGTGTCTCAGGGTGATTTAACTAAAGTCAAAATGTCAAAAAATTACCTCAAGGTGTAAATCTTTGCATGCAGAAGCCCCATGTTTATTTATTTCTTTTATTTCATTTCATATTTTATTGTGAGCCACATTTGGTTGTGCTCAGGATCTGTTCCTAGCTCTTCAATCAGGAAACACCACTGGCAGGACTTGGGAGAAGCTTACTATTGGGGATATATAAGGTACTGGGAATCATACCCAGCTCAGATGCATGCAAGCTACTGCCCTACCTGCTATACTATCTCTCTGGCCCCAAGAGCTAAGCATTGTTCCTAACACTATATGGTCCCAATAATTTGAGGAGCACCCCCTCATCGATTTATTGTACCCAACCACTAAAAAATGAAAAGCCAAAGCCAGCATGTTTTTAATAGAAGATATATTGCTATCTGCCACCTAACCCATCACCTGATGGGATTACCTGTGTAAGAGGAAAGAATATGAGTTCAATATGAGAACAGAGAAAGTTAGTTCTAATTGGTTGAAAAAGGTCAATCACTTGACCCAATTTTGTTCCCCTCCACTGAGTCTGATTTTTATACCTCCTTTTGATTATTCCAGCAATATCTCGCTTTTAGTAGTGAAAACACAATGGAACTTGAACTTGGGTGGCTTGCCAAACATTTTCTCTTTCTAAGCTTCCATGGAAGATTTTTTTTTCTAACAGCCACAGAGAAGGTCAGTAGAAAAAGGCATGATGATAAACTCACTTGTAAAATTGTTCTAACAAAGCATCTGTGAGCTACTGCTTGATCAAAATGACAGACATCAATCAGAATAATAACTTCAAATATGAGATTTTCAATTAGCGAGTGAACATAAATAAATGTGTCTAGAAAATCAGCATAAGGATTTTAGGTAGAGACAGCCCATACATAACAAGAGAGAGGGACGCAGCAGGCAATGAGGTATATTGTTCAGCAAATGCAAAACAGCCCCCCGACAAGGGTCAGAGAAAATTCGGTGAAATATACTTGCAAATGAACGATGATGTATGCACAGTTATCCTTGAGTAATGCTTTTGAGTTTATGTACTTTATTAGAGCTTTGCAGAGAGGACTTACTTCCATTTTGTAAAGGGACAGAATAAGCTTTCCTCTCCTGCTTAACCTGGATTCTAAGAGCATTCAAATCAAACATAGCACATTAAAAAATAATAAAAATAAAAAGTATAACACACAGTGGGAGTATTCTGTAGAAGTGAAAAGGGTAAAAGAGGAATATTATGAAGGTCACAGAATTTTCTAAAATGTTGAGTTATGGCTTTTCAACTAACTAATCCACAGTTAGGTTCATGGTGTGTGACAGCAAAAATAAAAAATGATGAATACAACCAAGATCTACAGAGCATGACATGCTTACTTTCCAAGCATAAATAAGGAAGGGAATAGAGGGAAAAGTTTGGCTAGGAGAATACCCCACAGCCTAAACTATTGTCATTATAATCACAAGAAGAACAAAATAAAGCCTTCAAACTCCTTACATATTCCACCTTTTGCCAAAAGCCACTAGGGTTATTTCAAACAATAACTCATTAGTTTTTACAATTCCCTTGTGAAAGAGTTGAAGATGTATATATTATTAGCTCTTTGCATTTCTATTGTATTTTCCCCTAAGGAGATAGAAGTAGAATGGATTGAAATTGTAAAATGGAAACCTTTTTAAATTGCTAGGTGGTTTTAGAGAAGGGCTTTGCCTTGACTGGGAATATGCTCTCAGTAGGGAAGAAAAGTGAGTCCTCATTGGGGATGCTTGCATGTCCTTTTTTGACTTACTTGTTTGTCCACTAGATCTAAGTTAATTGAACAGTTATCCATACTGGGGGAATCTCAGTGCAGTCTCCCTCAACTTAAATAAATAAAAAATAAACTCATTTTGCGATGTTTCCTATGACTATTTCAATGACCTTATATTTATCTAGCTTCATGCCATGGTTCCAAAGAACATTCAGAACAAACTGTGGACCCTCAGTTTACTTGAATGGTTGTGTCTAATAAATGATAAGAATTTTATAAGCATTTTGATTTGGTACACAATATACATTATTAAAATAATCTCCATAAAGCAGGCCAAAATTGATAACTAATAAATAATAATCACCAACAATTGATGATCTCATAATTTCAGGCTATGGAAAAAACGTCATGGAACTTTCTAGCAAATTTATTAGAGAGTGCTTTCATTTTTGTGTTCTTCAGAGTTGAGAAGTAGGGCTTTATTTGATAGTCTATAGATTTATGATTTTCTCTTTATTATGGATCATGAAAATTTTAAAACATGAAATAATATTCTATTACTCAGATTTATCAAAAGTGAAATTATTTGGCGGATATATAATGCTTCACATTCTATTGAAATAACCTTTGTCATTCCCTGACCCATTTCTCTCATACTGCCACAATGACCGTGGGACTAGCTAGATCTTACTGGTATATTTGCCTGGCCACGTTGGATCTCTTAAGTAATTAGATCAGAAAGAAATGCTGTTTTGCCTCCAAGCAAGCAAGCATGGCTCTCTGATAACTCAAAGGCTGTATACAGAACAACTAAAGGAAAGATGAGACCTTTGTGAAGGCTTGGAGAAATATGTAACTGGCTATAGAATATTCTTTGGTTCAGATGTATAACTTTGTATTCTGAGATACAGCTCATCTCAGAAGCCCCTCCTCCACTCTGTCTAGCCTGCTTCCTCTCTCTCTTGCGCTTTTCCCCTCTTTTCTATCTCCTCCCTGCAGGGCCTTAACATGCGGTGGCAGCTATCTTGGCCTACGCTGGCGCAGCCCACTCAGGAACCCTAAATTCGGGTTTTTTCCTGTTGCTGATTTGTATTCCAGAACCTGTAAACATTTTGAAACTTTGCCAGATTCTTGTGTCTTTCTCCATTCACCAGCCTCCGAAACCCTGGGACAAAAGGAGATCCCTGACCTGCTCTGGATTTTGTGTGGGGTGCCCCAGAGTTTCCCTGCAACAAATAAACAAACAAGCAAATAAAGATTTTCTGGATATGAATAGTATAGCGGCATTTCTAGGAAATATGATGAGAGATGGAACAATGGAGTTAGAGGCAAAGGGGGAGAAAAAAGAGAGAGAAAGTGAGAGTGAGTGGGGGTGCTCATAAAGAGCATGGGTTTCTCCAGAGACGAGGGAGTCCCATGATGTAAATAAAGGAATTGCGCTTCCAAAGATGGAATGCAGTCTTCCAACTACTGCTTGGGAGAAAACACTACTTGCCTTAGCAAAGTTGTTTTTTTAAATTGTCTATGCTTGAGATTTTCTGTATTGAAAAGAGTCTATTGTGAGGGTGTTGTTAATGAAGAAAGGGGTTTAACCTTTTGACAGTCTTCATTCACGTTCTTATTAAGGTATGTGGATGCGGCTGAAGTGAGCAAACAGTCAAGCCCTCTGTGAGCTGATACATATCTTCAGTCTTCTCTGGTCTTCCTTCCATATTTCCAAAGGAGGTTCATCTTTATTATTATTTCCTGGTAACAGAGCAGTTTCCTTATTTGGTTTTATTTTTTTAAGGATACTTTAATTGCCTGCTTCACTTATATCCACATTTGATACAAAGATTATGTCATATTTCTTCTTATTTGGGGGGGTAGGAAAAAAAGAGCCTCTCAAGCATTTATTCAGGGACGCCAACCACTTGGACAACACTAACAGTTCAGTGCTAGTGTCGGAGGATACAGTTCTCAGGCTCCTCTGTGCAGGGATCAGCAAAGGTCATCACTGGGTTTTGCATCTTGCTTTCACAATTAAAAAAATCTGCCAACTTATACTTATTGGTTTTTACAAATTTTCTTTGTTCTTATTTTTCTTCTTTGTTAAATTCTTTCTTAAATTTCTGTTCTTTTAAAAGTTGATTATATATAATATACTATATAATATACACTAAATATCATGCTATATAATATTATATATAGTATATTATATATACTATATCTAATATATTACTTGTAAGGGGAACTGTTCCTGGAACAGATTCCCCCTAGCAGAGATATATGTTATATGGTCATATAGCAATATATCATAATTTTAAATTAGATCTATAACATTTATTTCTCTCAGATTTAGGAAGTCTATATTTCAACTCTTGTTTAAAATTTTCAAATATTTTAATATTTATTGTTTATAATGATTTGTGCTTTAAAATACAGAAAATTTCTGAATGAGTATTGTTTATTGCCAAAATCTTTCTCTGAATCAGTTGGTATGAAATACAATTTTTGTATTTCTTTTTGTTTATTTAGTGCTATATTAACTGATTTGTGTATATTGAATTATACTTGCATCTCTTAAACTATTTTCATTTGATTACAGTATGTGATCTGTATATATTGTCGGATTTGACCTAGTAATATTTTGTTGAGGCTCTTTAAGTAAATGCTTATCTGGGATATTGGCTGCAGTTTTCTTTTTACCAATATCTTTTCTATCTTTTGGTATTAGAACAATGTTGACTTCATAGAAGAAAAATTCATCTCATTTTTTTCCTGGTAGGTCAGCTAAGAGTTAGGAAATCTTGTTGTTACTTTTGAAAAGCATTCATGACAGCAAATGCTGTGGGGCAAACTGAAAGGCACATGACAAAATAACTTGGATGTGTGTCTCACAACACACATAAAATTTAATTCAAACTTGATTAAATATTTTAAATTTAAACCAAAGTCTGCATTGAGAAAACATAGAGTTCTCCAGAAAATGGACTTGCAGTTGTTTTTCATGATTAAAGTTAAATTGGTAAAAAAAAAACTAAAATGTAAAGAAAGAAAATGACATAAATAAAGATTTTAGTTATTGCTTTGTTTTTGTTTTGTTTTTATGTTTTGGCACCACACATACCTATGCCCAAAGCTGACTCCTGGCTCTATGCTCAGGCTCACTTTTTTGAAGGACTTGGTACTAGGTTTCCAACCCATGTTATCTGAATGCAAGGCAAGCATCTTATCAGCTATATCATTTTATGACCCCTAGCATATATTTTTATGGTAAAAATGGAAAAAGTTATTAAAAAAGCAATACAGCACTCTGGTCAAATGGAAGAAAATATTCCAATACATCAGATAAAGGACATATATTCTAAATATATTAAATATAAAGTTCAGCAGATTAAGAAAGTCTAAATGTCAAATAATAGGAGAGAGGTTTGGAGAGATAGGGCAGGTTTTAAAATATTTGCCTTTCATGCAGCTGATACCCATTCAATCCCCAGCATGCTTATAGTCTCCTGAACACCACCAAGAATCACTTGATCACTTCATTTTACATCCTATTATTCATCAATTTGCTCTAGCAGGCACCAGTAATATTTACATTTGACCCTATCATGTGGAAGTGTAACCTAAAGGCATTTGCTTGCCCTGGAATCTGAAGAGCCTCCAACTGCTCATTCAGTGTCTTGATGAGGAAGTCTGACTATCTTGTAGGTGGACAGCCACATGGTCTTTTGACATCCCGTGGGATCCAGTCAGTAATGGCTCTAGTCCAGCAGTCATCTCCAAATAGCATTACATGTCCAGCCCATCTGATTTTCGATGCTTTGGTAAATGAGACAGCATCCCTGACTCTGGATCATCGAAGGAGGTCAGAACTCCAGATTCCTTCTCTCACTTGAGTGAGGCATAATATTCTAAGCACAGATATTTCGATTCCTCTTTGGAAGATCCGAATAGTGTTCTCATCCTGTTTTCGTAGGGCCCAGGTCTCTGAGGTGTATGTTAGTACAGGGAGAATGGTAGAGTCAAAGAGATGTGCCAGGATCCAGCGGTTCTTTGTCCTTTTAGCTATTTCTTTGATGCTTTTGAAGGCATTCCATGCCATTCTCTTCCTCCTGCGCAGCTCAGGTTTTAATTCTTTCGACATGTTGAGTTCTCAAACTAGGTACACATAACTGCTGCATCCAGAGATGTTTGTTCCACTGAGAGTGAATAGGGCCTCTGGAATTAGTTTATTTTTCATGAACATTGTTTTGTTGAGATTCAACTGTAGCCCTATCTTTTCACATTCTTGGTCAAAGTCAGCCAGCATTTGTGCCACTTGGCTAATGTTTGGCATTATTAGAACAATGTCATCAGCGAACCTGAGGTGGTGTAGTTGCCGACCGTCTATCTTCACTCCCATTCCTTCCCATTCTAAATGTTGCATGGTGTTCTCGAGGGTGGCGCTGAAGATTTTTGGTGAAATGGTATCACCATGCCGAACCTCTCCTTTGACATGCCAAGATAGGACTGATAACATTGGTTGAAGAACTCCACATCGGGACCTATGGCCAAGAATGAAATGAACATGGTGAGAGACTACCTGAATTCATCATGTCCACTAAGACATGATGGGAACTCATGGGAACTCACAGTTCCAGAAGGCTGAATCTAAATGTTGAACATGGGATTCTCCTGGTGGACAGTTCCACAATGAAATTGACCACATCATATTCAATCAGCAGATTTGCCTGAACGATGTTGCTGTCGTCCCAAAATTCCAAGCAGGATTGGACCACCATCTCCTTAATGCAAAATTCTACTTCATACAATGGGAAGAAAATGCTGCAAAGTTTAAGAAGAGAACTCACAGAACGACCACCAACTAGAAACTCTTTGGCACCATTGCGGCAACAAGGGAAGATGCCATCATTGACGACATCGATGAAGAATAAAACTGTCTGGTTCAGCACCTCCATGGTTGTGTGAAGAATGCCGAGAGAGAGAAAAAACACAAAAAGAAGATGGTCTTCAAAATCTCTTGAGCTCATTTGACAATGTGTCAAGGTGTGAGCCTCAAGCAACTAAATGCTAGCGTCCACGCTCTCAAAGCCTTGCAGAGAAGCGATAAAGGAAGATCTCAAAGAGATAAGACAGAAATACTGGCTAATGCAGCAGAAGTCGGGAAAAGCATTCGCAACACCTGGCTGTCCTTTGCCAACTATAAGACCAAGATTAGTGCCCTCCAATGTCCTGATGGATCGATCACCTCTTTCAGAAAGGCAGTGGAGAAGATTATCCATGACTTCTACTTGGATCTTTTTGATACCTATGTCCACCTGCCCACATACCAAATTCAGCAGGATGGATATGTTGTTCCCAACATTCTCCCTTCTGAAATCCAATATGCCATTTCTTTGGTAAAGAAGCAAATAGCACCAGGCACAGACAAAGTCAGACCCAAACACCTGAAGAATCTGCCATCAGTACTCATCAATACACTGGCTCGGCCCTTCAAAGGCTACCTGTCCGAATGCAAGATGCCCTCCCAATGGAAAACCAGCAGAACAGTTCTACTGTTTAAGAAGGGAGACATCCATGACATTGGCAACCACCAAGAATAATCTCTGAAAACATAAACTCAAATAAAAAAAGAAAATATATGTTAGTTGTAAGAAAAGGAATCCTCATCCACCATTGTGAGACTATCATTTGATTCCACCTCTATTGAACAGTATGGAAAATTCTCTAAAAAAATAAGAGTACCCATGTAACCCAGTGATTTATAACTCTTCATATCTCCCCAAAGTTGAAACACATTAATTTGAATATATATGTATGCCCATTGCAGTGCTTAGCAAGTACAGATATATAAACATGCATGAATGTAATCTATGTCACACAATACATATGCAAATGTATACAACTTGCATATCTGGATATAGATATAAATAGATATATGCCCATTTCTCTATATCAGCTTAATGGGTAAAGAACTTGTGGTATGTATGTGTGCATGTGTATATGTGAATGTTCATACATGCATATATATGGCTCTTGGGTAATGGTGACTTTGGGTAATTATATATGTCAAAGCCATATATATATATTATAAAACAGTGTTGTACAACTTGACCTAAGCTGTAACAGTTATATTTATAAGTTAAAGCTTAAAAAATAAATAAAATGGGCTAGGAAAAAAATAGTATAGTTGGTATGCTGCCTGCCTTGAATGTTTCTGACATAGGTTGCATCCAGTGAGTTGGCCAGAAGTGATCCTTGTGCAGAGTCAGGTCTGGGCACCTGTTGCTCCTCTAAGAGCCTCTGCATCTGCTCTGGATTGCCTCTTGCAGATCACTTCGTAGATAGGGGGATAGTCTAAATGTGGCAGTTTATCTGACCATGTATTCTGTACTGGCTGGTATAAATATTCTCTCATGCTACCACAATCATCATGGGGCTAGCTAGATCTTACCAGCATGTTTGCCTGGCCACGTTGGATCTCTAAGTAATTAGACCAGAGAGAAATGCTGTTTGCCTCCAAGCAAGCAAGCATGGCTCCCTGATGACTCAAAGGCAACTAAAATACAAAACTACTGTGAAGTAGACGAGACTCTTGTGAAGGCTTGGAGAAATACTTAACTGGCATTAGTATTAGTCTTTGGTACAGAGACATGCCATCTCAGTAACCCCTTTCTCTACCTTATAAAGGCATTTCCAGGCGTATCTTGCCTCAAAACATTAGCATATAATAGGGCCTAGGTGAGGTTCTGGGAGAAATTACCTAAGGGCATTTGACCCTTCCTGCTTCCCATAATATTGGGAGGTCTGAGTTGCAGGGAATAAAACTAGCCTGCTTCCTCTCTTGCTCTCTCTCTTTTTGTGCTCTCTTTTGGGGCTTGCACTCTTCTTGGGAGTCTTGTCTTTGTCTCCTTTTTACATGGCCTTAACACGTGGTGGCTGCCATCTTGGCCTACACGTGGCTGGGTTTTTTTTTTCTACTGCTGACTTGTATGCCTGAACCTGTGATAAGTAAAGCCTTTTATAACTGCATCGGATTCCTGAGTCTTCATCCACTCCCGCTGGCTTCGGAGGTAGAAGGGAACTTGCTTCCCTGCACTGTTGGGGACCCTGGCGGCGTCCCCCAACAGGCACCCAAAAGAAATTAATAAAATAAGCTTCAGAAAATAATTATTACTTGTATCCCTAGGATTTTCTTATTTTATCAATCTATTTTATCTATTTCAAATTTGCCAAATCTCTGGGATCCTACTTCAACCCTTGCCAAATATCATCTTTTACTTGAGCTGTCCTCAAATACCTGTTAGTTTTTAATTTGGCATTTTCATAAAAGAGTGTCTTACTCACTATTCCATAATGCTGAGCATAAGTTTCTAGGGTGATGATTATTTCACTCATCATTTTGACATTATTACTCATATTATTTACTGACACCTCCCACGGCTGATAATAAGTTTTTTATCAGTCTAATTGCTGTCTCTTTGCATGTATTTTTGTTTTACCCCTTGTCTTTCTAAACTTTCATGTGTGTCAATTTTTATTATTCTCTATTTAAAATGCTATTTTATATATATATCAGATAAAGGACAGATATTCTATATATAAATATATTTATATGCATATATAAATACTTGTATTCTCAACAATAAGACTTGAAGAGTGCAAGGAAAGGCATACATCAGGAAAATTTTCAATTCCATTGAAACTAGTTTATTTAATACAGGTGTTATTAGGTGTTAACTTCTAATCCATACATACTACTAATAAGAAATGGAAATGACAGTCTTTCAAAACCCAGGTTCATATAAAAATTTCAGTTCTTCACTTAAAATTTTTCCATCAAAAAATAGCCACTTTGCTTCCACCCTTATTCCCATCATTCTTTTTATATCCTTTCTCAGGCAACTCAGACTATAAGTAATAATAGTAGAAGGTGATGCGCTGCAAAAAATGGCATGAGAGTGATAAGCATAGCATGAAAGAGTGAGTTATAAACATTAACTCACTGGCAACTTGATGCAGAGTCTATATTATGTCTTTACATTATTGTTTCTCTCACCATTCAGCATCTTCTCCTAACAATGCTCCTTAATGCGTTCCCCAGATTGCAGTTTAAGCTCCCTATTTGTACTAATGAATATAATTGCCCATGTTGCTGACTCTTTCATTAATTCCAGAGTAAACTATGCTAGGGTGGGGTTCATGTGCTGTTCATACATGTCTCACAACAATTATCATCTATGACATAGTTAGAAGGCCGAAAAGACATTTGCAAAGCTAGTGATTAAGAAATTTGCTTAACAATTTCTATGAATGAATCTTATGAAATGAAGATATTTTAGCAAGGAAGATTATGGCTAAATAATCAAAACCCCCTAAGACTTGTTTTTAATAGTATGATTCAATTCATTCCGCTTTTAGCATTTAATTTGGAAAGTAGAGAGGGAACACCTCCGTGGTGGACAGCAAGTCACTAGTTGTCACTGATCACATGAAGGATCTAAGATATATCTGGTCTACTGGTGCTCAAAATTTAAGGAAAAAAATAGTTAAGTATTTACATAACAAAACAAAACTGATTATTTTGTATTTATATATGCATATAAAATCAATAGTGGTTTTGTAAAATTTGTGTAACCGACATTCAAATCTATTTACACCTTTGGAATTAATGACTCTTATGGATATCTGCCCTTTTTCTGCCTGCCCACCAGCCTTTGTTCCCTGTACGTGCCTTCTTGCTCCCTAGAAAGGATGGCCATCCTTGGCCCTTTGGAACATGTGTGCAATTCCTATTAATTTCAGAAAACGACAACTGCCAAAGCAATAAGAGTGAATTTAATTTAAAAAATGCAATCATGTTCTGCCTTGTGCTGGCCTGGACTTGGAATTATTTGTGACTGTGATTTAGCATTATTTCTGGGGGAGAGTCGCTCTGTTTAATACTAATAGTCTTCCCAAGAAGTTTCATTAAAGTGAACTGCAATTTTTATTGCCCTGGATTTAACAAACTCCAATCTAAAGTCTCTGTGCCACTTTCTGCCAGCCGCCCAATCTCAGATGAAATTCTAAATTCTTAAAGTGTCAGTCTGGGCCTCAGCCCATCACCCAAGTTTCCTTACAGGAATCGCATACACTAGAGAGCTCATGCCTCTTCCCGCCTCACAAGCGCCTTTCTCTGAAATGTCTGTGCTCAACACTCCTGACAACAACCTGTCTGCAGATGCACCAACAGCTGCTCCTGCTAAAAAATGGGCTCGTCTCTCTCATGGGGGCTATGATTTCTGGCATATGCATGCCTCCTACTGTCTCTTTGGTTTTAAAGCAATTTTCAGCACACCTGCTTGCATGAACTTTACTGACAAGCCCTCTTAAGAGTTCAGTGAAGAAAAAAAAATATCCGTTTCCCAGGTACTTCTCTGTAATTCTAAATTTCACTTTAAATTTCCCAGTAAAGTATTTACCCCTGTGGATGGAGAGACAATCTGTGTTAAGACAGTGCGGCTGCCTCCGGCAGGATCTCATCAGCTCTCATATCACAGCAGATAGAGAAAGGGATGATCCATTAAGGCAATAAGGCCAACTTGTTCCTATCGCCAAAATTGTTCCTTAGAGTGCATTTACTACTGCCATGTCCAGTCTAGGTTTAACCATCGCCTAAGAGGTTATGTCTCACTCAAAAAGGAAAAAAAAAATCTCCCCATTGCATGATTCTATGGCCTTGGTTTTGTTTGCGTCTACCAGCTTCTTGACTTAAGTATATTTCTTAGAAAACTACATTATATTCATTTTTAACTCTGCTTTCTAGCTTTACCTTAAGCAACTAGTTTCCTATAAACTTGCACTTTTCATTATAAAAATGGATTTTTTTTTCAAAATCAAAAAGTTTAAATTATGCTAGATGTATAATTTCTAGACAATTGCATAATATGATTTCTATAATCTCCTATAATAAAATGTTCAGTTAAAATGTTAAGAAGATGCATCTCAAGTGTTATTTTTTTTAAGAAAAGGCACCAACTCAAAGGCACCTAGTCTTTTATTTCAGAAGACATAATGTTCCAAATCAAGCCATGGAAAGGTCTCATGGACTTGATTCTGAAGAGTCACTATTTAACCTATCCATGGAGTATGCAGGAGAAGAGAAAGTGCACGTTAAATAGTTATATATTTAGTCAGCTATTTAAAAAGTTGTTTCCTTTGTTCCTTTAGTTCAGGGGCCTAGTTTTAAATTAATTGCCTTGATGCACCGATACAGTCAGACTGTGGCATGCAGTATCAAAAATTCTTCATGTTTATTTCTTCTATGGAGCCCTTTTCAACTGTGGCTAAGCACAGTGAGTCAACAAACTTCAAGTATTGTCCCACCAGTGAATTGGGAAGCAAAGGCATTTTATAGGTTCCAATCAGCTAAACTTCATTCGAGTAGTAAGAAACAAAGGTCTATATGTCATTGTAGAGAAATAATACCAACACTAGGGAGGTAATATGAGTACCATGTAGTGGTATGATGGGCCAGAGCGATAGTCCTGTGGGTAGGGCGTTTTCCTTTCATGCAGCCAATCGAGTTCAATCCCAGGCATCCCATATGCCATATGGTCCCTGAGCACTGCCAGGAGTAATTCCTGAGTGCAAGCCAGGAATAACCCCTGAGCATTGTCAGGTGTGACTCAAAAAAGAAAAAAAAAAGTGACCATTCTAAAAGTAGGAGATGGATGAGAGATGATCAGTTTTGTTTGAATTAGAAAGCTGTCAGTGTCCTAAGCAAAGTAACATAAAAATCAGGAGGAAATAGTACACATAGGAACCTAAGTCACTGCATTTAATGCTCTGTATATAGAATTTAGTAATAATATATTTAGGTTATAATCATTTCTTAATAAAATATAGACTCATTTTTATCTGATTCATATTTTTTATTCTTCTAGTATATGTCCTCTGTTGTAAAATACTGAGAAATCCTTTTCTGGTAAAACAGTAGAAGGTGGGAAAAAATTAACTGATGAACTACTATGTACTATGTTTTCTTAAAATAAACATGAACTTCAATACACAGTGAAGGAGAGGATGTTATTACCCCATAACCCACCAGGATAGTTTCAATCAGTGAAATGCAGTTCATGAGGTTAGGAAAAGATAAAAGTTCAGTCTAATCTCATGCTGAGGCCAATACTTACTGCTATGCTACCTCTGAAGAACAGATTATCTCAATCACTAGAATCACATTATCTCTGGCACCATTCCTAACTCTCTTTACATCTTATTTTATTACATTTCTATAGCTACATAAGAAAGCAGTGATTACAAGAATGGAAGGAAGACAAGCTACATCTATAATATAAATCAACTTCCCTCTGTCTCCAGGAACCTGGGGAAACACATTCACATCCCTGAAACTAAGGTTTGTTATCTAATATGTGATAATAAAACAAACAAAACATGAATTGGCAATTTGTAAGCTCCAGATTGGACAGTCTTCTTGCTTTGATCTTCCTTCCTTCATTCATTTTAGAATATTCAATCCCATTCACTTAACATCAGCACAAAATTGACACTTAATAAATACCTTTTTTTTTTTGGTCTTTTGGTCACACCTAGTGATTCTCAGGGCCTACTCCTGCTCTGCATTCAGAAATTACTTCCAGAAGTGCTCGGGGGATGCTGGGGATCGAACTCAACAAGGTCTTGTGCACTACAAACCCCCAACCCACTAATTTATGAGTGATTGGAATACTTCTTTAAGAATCAGATCAAGTGTCCTGCTTTTTGTAGTGCCCTCCTACAAAAGCCCCATCCTTGTTAAGATACACTGGATTTCTCACTTCCTTGCTAGCGGTGGGGTTTTGTATCGCTAATGAGGTATTGCTTTTCTCCTTTCTACGAACCTTTTACATATGTTTATGCTAGGGATCTCTTGTATAAGCACAGAAAAATGGTCTGGTCAGGCAGTGGAGTTGTGAGTTATTTAACTCTAAATTATTTATCCTTGTGTTTCCATCATAATTTCCAACTATAAGCCTCAGTATCATTTAGATGAAATAGAATTCCTGATATCTCCATAGAGGGTCACTACAAAGGGACTGAATGGAATGAGGAAAAGGGTTCACACTGGCTTTGATGTGGGACAACTTTTAGAGTAAAACTCTGCTTTGATCCAAAGTTTAGAGCAGGGTCAGAACAACTCTGTTTTGACCTACCTAAGATAGCCTGTGAAAAGTCAGAAGCCATAGCAGAACACTTAGAACTGTTGTTATTGGAGATACGACCCTGAGAGGGATTGGAAACTATCAATCTGTCAAGGAGAATGACTTTGATCTCCCCAAGAAAGATTTCCCTATGGATTTAACCCTATGTGTAGATTTATGCCTATCTCTCTTATTGTGTTTATACAAAACAACAGAAATACTATTGAAATTATTGTTTACTAGCTTAGGAGAGAGAAAAACACCTCAGTAGCCCTGAGAAGCAAGAACATGACCCCCTGGGAATTTTGCACTAGTAAGAGGAAGCTAGGTTTTACCTCATTGCTTTATCTTTGTTTATACCCTGCTCACGGTCTCTGAATAAGATTTATCTCCTGCAGTTTGGAGGGCAGAAAGTGTGTGTGGTGGTTGGTGTGGAGTGGATTTGGAAGAAGTAAAGCCTTGGACTTTCTAGACTGTACTTGTGGTTCTTTGTTCATCAACTGTAAGGGATGGCCACTGGTCCCAAATGTGACCAGGAAATCAAAAAGGACCCAATACTCACTTGGACTTGTACACAAATTATTTTATCAATAACAAAGACCATCACTGTCACTGTATCACTGTCTTCCCGTTTGTCATCGATTTACTCGAGCAGGCACCAGTAACATCTCCATATATCCTGTCTCATGGTAGTAGAGCCCAAGGGCATCTGCTTGCTCCAGGAACATAAAGAGCCTCAAACCATTCCATCAGGTCATGGGAATGAGGTCTATAATTGTTACTGGTATTTGGCATATCAAATATGACACGGGTAGCTTGCCAGGCTCTGCTGTGCGGGTGACATACTCTTGTAGTCACCTCTAAATCCAGCATATATTTAGAGTACTATAATTTTTTCTCAAGAAAAGCAATAAAGTCAAACAAATAGTATCTGTAAAGAAATACATAATTCTTAAGACCAAACCTAACTGCTGGGTTAGGATCTGGTGCCCCCGCCCCGCACTGACTGGTCTAAACTATGCCATATTACTGGGACCTGAGTATAGGCCCAAATGTTTGGCAGAGTAGGTAATGGTCCCCAAGACTCTGATTACTGCCTGGAAGGTTATCCCCTCAAAAAATTAATTAAAAGGATGCCTAATATTAAACTGCAGAAAAGCAGATTCTAATAAGTTAGTAAATACAGACCCTTAACTTCTAAGAATGGTGTCCTGAAAAAGGACTAAGTTACCTATTATTTCTCATTCATCTTTTGGTCCCCTTATTACAGAGAAAACTTTAACCTACATAAAGTATGGATCCATCACATTGTAAATGAGGCTGTATCTTTTTTTTAAGTATTTTATTATACCACCCTATGCCGATCGGGTGTCCGCACTAAGTTTACAAAGACCATATTTTAGTATTTTTGTTGATTTTTCACGTCAGATAATTAAACTTCTTGAAACATATATTTGAATAATTATTTTTCAATGATATAACTTGCAGGGATGAAACCAGAGCCATGGAAGAGCCCGGCAAGCTACATGGGGTGTATTCTGTATGCCAAAAACAGTAACAACAATGGACCTCATTTCCAGTGAATGAAGATGGTACTGGCAACTGCTCGAGCAAATCAATGAACAATGGGAAGACAAGTGATGCAAGTTATTGCTTTCATCATTAATAAAAAAAAATAGTTAGGGCCGGAGCGATAGCCCAGCAGGTAGGGCATTTGCCTTGCATGCGGCTGGCCTGTGCCAGCCTGGGTTCGATCCCGGCATCCCATATGGTCCCCGAGCACCACCAGGAGTAATTCCTGAGCGCAGAGCCAGGAGTAACCCCTGAGCATTGCCGGGCGTGACCCAAAAAGCAAAAAAAAAAAAATAGTATGGGTTAATCATGCCATCTAGAAAGATTTAAATGCAAAGTATGTTTACTAAAGAAATCCTTACTATTGGAGCTGGAGCAATAGGGATTGGGTAGGAAACTTGTCTTGCAATTGCAGACATAGTTCAATCCATGGAAAGCCATGTGGTCCTCTAATTTCAGCCAGGAGTGATCTCTGAGGACAGACAGAAATAAACCCTGGCCATAACTAAGTGTCGTAAAGGAAGGGAGGAAGGAATGAAGGAAGGAAGGAAGAAAGGAAAGAAGGAAGGAAGGAAGGAAGGAAGGAAGGAAGGAAGGAAGGAAGGAAGGAAGGAAGGAAGGAAGGAAGGAAGGAAGGAAGGAAGGAAGGAAGGAAGGAAGGGAAGGAAGGAAGGAAGGAAGGGAGGGAGGGAGGGAGGGAGGGAGGGAGGGAGGGAGGAAGAGAGAAAGAGAGAGAAAGAAGAAAGGAGGGAAGGAAGGAAGGAGGAAAGAAAGAAAGAAAGAAAGAAAAAGAAAGAAAGAAAGAAAGAAAGAAAGAAAGAAAGAAAGAAAGAAAGAAAGAAAGAAAGAAAGAAAGAAAGAAAGAAAGAAAGAAAGAAAGAAAGAAAGAAAGAAAGAAAGAAAGAAAGAAAGAAAGAAAGAAAGAAAGAAAGAAAGAAAGAAAGAAAGAAAGAAAGAAAGAAAGAAAAGAAAGAAAGAAAAGAAAAGAGAGAAAGAGAGAGAGAAAGGAAGGAAGAAGAAAGAAAGGAAGGAAGAAGAAAGAGAGAAATAAAGAAAGAGATAGAGAAAGAAAAGAGATAGAGAAAGAAAGAGAGAGAAAGAGAGAGAAAAAGAGAGAGAAAGAGAGAGAAAAGAGAGAGAACGAGAGAAAGAAAAAGAAAGAAAGAAAGAAAGAAAGAAAGGAAGGAAGGAAGGAAGGAAGGAAGGAAGGAAGGAAGGAAGAAAGGAGAGAGAAGGAAGAGAGAGAGAAAGAAAGAGAGAGAAAGAAAGAGAAAAAGGAAAGGAAAGAAAAAAGAAAGAAAGAAAGAAAGAAAAAAAGAAGGAAGAAGTTAACTATAATCAGAACATAGGTTACTGGTAGACCTTACAATATTTATATCATATTCATAACCATGGTAAAGCAATGGTTATATTTTGAACAATCCCGTATTTAGTAATTTGGGATAGAACTATTTTAGAGATAGATTAGGTTAGATGTCTTAAAAATCAATTATTTCATAAAACAAATTATGTATTTCTGTTTGAGGGTTACACCCAGAATTTATCAGGGCTACTTCTGCTTCTATACTCAGGAATGATTCGTGGTGGACTTGGGGGGCCATATTTGGAGAATGGAATTAATGCAAGGGAGCTGAGTGTAAGAGTAGCACTCTGTAAGCTGTACTATGCTTGTATGCCAACAAACTGTATTTTTTAAAAGCAGTAATTCACTTATTCATTTTATTCAGTAAGAAGCAGATTCCCATAAAATATGAATATATCATCATAAACTGCATGCCCCATTTATATCCATATGCATTGTATGTGCATATAGATATATAAAATCAAATTTATAATATTATGTATGACTATACAGTGTATATATACTTACATAACATATGCTTAAAACACACATTTATCCCTCCCCCCTTTCTTAGCCAAAATGATTCTTACAAGGTTCTCACGCCCCTTTCTAAGCCATAAAGATTCTTACAATGTTCTCACAACTCACACAGCATGTTCAAGTGTTTGTATATTTCTTGGTATAGTAACTCAGTTCCCAAAGTAGACACCTATATACATATTTCAAATATCTCTAGGAAAGGCTAAATTCTAGCTACCCCTATCTTGGGAAGTGTTTATTAACTTTCAAGAGGGGTAGAATTCCATTGTCTCCTTTAAGTAGAGTCTGTCTATCTTTAATTATTTTAGAAAACACTTTACGTGGGAAAACATTATCTAGCAGGAAAAATAATCACAATCATGGATGTGCTTCCGCCACTCAACCCTTCTCTTCCAAAATCACCAAGAAACATATTGACATGATTTATTTTTAAAATATAAATATATATGAAAGGGCCTTTCTAGTTCATTTTAATTACACTGCTCCCACACAACCGCCTATCCTATCACTGCTCAGGTGCTAATCCTCAGCTCTGCCTACTCACTCATTATTCAGATGTTAGTTGATAGCTGAATGATATCTTTGTTGCTTCTCTTAAGTTTCCAATTAGTTATGGAAGTAGAAGCTCATTTTGTAATCATGGCTCTGCTCTGTAATGGCATAGGAGGTTAGCTAGCACATATTCAGAATTCTAGTCCTGCTGAATGAATAAGTCACCACTGAGATGACCAATAAGATTATCACTGCAGTAAGCCAGAGAGTAGGACCCAGCAAAAACCAAGGGTGACTTTGATGTCAATTGATAATATGAGCTACAATAGACAGTCTCTACCCAAAACAAAACTTTGAAACTATATTTTACTCAGGAAGGGTAACATACCTAGGAAAATAATATGACTTTCCTGGGCCTTGCTATATTGTCAATTTCTCAAATTTTTGTGGCAAATGAAAAGTCGCTAGAACTCCCACAGATTTTTCCTTTTGCCTTCCTGAAAATGTTTTGCCGTGTTCATTGTTTCACCATAGGCAAAACATTTATTCTGCACATTCCCTGACAACCCAGTACAGTAGAAACCAACTTAAGATGACTGCCCAGTATATCAACATTCGTACCTAGCAAAGTCAAGTTCTTTCTCAGGATGAGAGTCCTGTTTGTGCTGTAATGCCCGGAGACCGTCCTGTATCTCCTGCTGAGGCTCCTGACAGATCTTATAAAGGATCGCAAATTACTATCAGTTGAAATATATGAATTTAATGGATTCCATTAATGCACACCTGCACAGAAGAGATTTTAGGAGCCCAAAGATATGATCAGTCAAACAGCTTTAATAGTTATTAATTACAGAAGCAGTCTATTTATCCCCTGCCTACATAGAAATCTGCAAGTAGTGTAATACTTAGACTTCAAGGCTTTCTGGTTGGAAGAAGGAAATGGGCTTTGGTTGAAAGGATCAAACACTTATTTCTGCTAATGCATTTCCATGCTGGGACTTTTTAATTTATTTGGGAGAAAGAGGTCACTACTTTTATATGTGAATTTTAAGTAATTTGAAGAGCTAGCATATATTCAGAATATAGCTAGCATATATTCCAAATATAGCTAGCATATATTCAGAATTCTAGTCCTGCTGAATAGCATATATTCAGACTTCTAGTCCTGCTGTGGATTTAAAAAAATCATAAAGATTTTGACTAACATTTAAATAGGCTGTTTCCTTTGACACTAAGTATATTGAAAACTTTTGCATGTTTATTTAACAACTCAAGTAAAGTCCATATCAAATGCTAATATGTGTTGTATTGATACATTGATCACCATTTGGCTGGACATGGAGACTATCATGCTGAGTGAAAATAGTCAGAAGTAAAAGGACAGATATAGAATCACTATCACTATCACTATCTTCCCATTCATCATCGATTTGCTTCAGCGGGCACCAGTAACATCTGCATATGACCTGTCTCATGCAAGTAGAACCCAAGGGCGCCTGCTTGCTCCAGGAACATAAAGAGCCTCAAACCATTCCATCAGGTCATGGGAATGAGGTCTATAATTGTTACTGGTATCTGGCATATCAAATACGACACGGTAGCTTGCCAGGCTCTGCCATGTGGGTAGCATACTCTTGTAGTCATCTCAAAATCCAGCATTTATTGATGAACCACGTGGCCGCAAGCGGCGCGCAAGCCGGGCTGTGATAAGCTGGTCTGCTGGGTGGAGTTCTGACAAGGGGGGAAGACCGGATGTGGAAAATGGAGGTCCTCATGGAGTGGGGGTCATCTGGCTTGTTGTGAGGCTCTGCTGGGGTGGCGGGCCAGGGCTGGAACCTGCTATCCCTCCCGGGCGCTCATGAGCAACTGGGCACAGTGAGATCCAGTAGCAGCTCTGCCCCATAGTCTGTCTCTCTCGTGCCTGGCGTCGCACGAGATATAGAATAACTTCATTTATTAACAGGATATTAATATGTATCAGTGTTGTACTAATTATGGGAAACATTAACACCAGATTAGAACTAAGCATTGAATGTACACAAAGAGATTTAGATGATAGCCACCTATGTGTCTGTCAGGCAGCCACAATGTGTAAAATGAGAGAGAAAGAGAGAGAAAGAGAGAGATAAGAGAAGAAAAATTGCCTGCTATAGAGGAAGGCTGGGAGAAGGGGAGGAATTTGGGGTGATTGGTGGTGGGAATAGGGCACTGGTGGAGTGGTAGGTGCTGGAATAATGTATGACTGAAATCCAATCATGAAAATTTTTGTAATTGTGTATTGCACAGTAGTACAATATTTTTTTTAAAAGAATAGGATGAGACTGGAGATAGAAGAATAAAGAAATATTGCAGCGCAAAGTTTTCACTCACCCATTCACACTGCCAGGAACTAGGTTGGTAACCTTCCTAATATGTCCCTTGGTAAATGTCTCTTTAACTGGTATGCTAGTGTTTACTCCTGTTTGCTGCGTCCTGGTCTTGTTTCTTCTTTATATTTCTTTCCTGCGGAGGAAGAAGAGAGCAGCATGAATGCACAGGAGGAAGAGAGCAGCATGGAATGCCTTCAAAAAGCATAGAAGAAATAGCTAAAAATACAAAGAACCTCCAGCTCCGGGCACATCTCTTCAATTCCACCATTCTCCCTGCATTAACATACTCCTCGGAGTCCAGGACCCTACGAAAGCAGGATGAGAACGCTATTCGTGTCTCCCAAAAAGGAATCGAAAGAGCTATGCTTGGAATATCACGCCTCACTCAAGTGAAAGAAGGAATTTGGAGCTCTGACCTCCATTGCTGTTCCAGAGTCAGGGATGCTGTCTCATCTGCTAAGGCATCGAAAATCAGGTGGGCTGGACATGTAATGCGATTTGGAGATGACCCCTGAACTAGAGCCATTACCGACTGGATCCCACGGGATGTCAAAAGATCACGTGGCCGCCCATCCACAAGATGGTCAGACTTCTTCATCAAGACCCTGAAGGAACGGTTTGAGACTCTTTGTATTCCTGAAGCAAGCAGATGCCATTGGGCTACACTGGCACGTGATAGGGTCAAATAGAAATATTACTGGTGCCACTCGAGCAAATCAATCAATAACGAGATGTCAAGTGATCAAATGATTAAGTGATTTCTTTCCTAAGTGTACATAGACACTGTGTTTCAATAGATTGATTGAGGGAGCTGTTTTGACAGATGGAATCATTACCCAGAAGCAGGTTGTCTATGAATATTTACTGAAAGGTTATCATGAGTCCAAGAGGATGGCCTCTTTCCCAACCACATCATTTCTGTTCCCTCTTTTTATCTTATCAACCACTGAAGTTCCTGTCTAAAGTAGAAAGCTGATCATATCACTCCTTGCCTAAAATTCTCCCATGACTTTCTTTTACATATGATAAAAGTTCAATTGTTGCAGGTGTGGCTGTGGTGCCCAGCTGCATCAGCAGATCGCAGACAGGAGACAGACTTGTCTACACCAAAGGCTCTGCACCGTGGGCCCTGGATGGTTGATGGTCTGACATAGAAAAGGACCTGGCCTCCTAGGATGAGCCCAGAGCCATGGCAGAGCCTGGCAAGCTACCTGTGGTGTACTCAATATGCCAAAACCAGTAACAATAATGGCCAGCCCCCATTCCAAGTGCATAGAATTATTACTGGCTCCCACTCCAGCAAATCAGTGAACAATGTGAAGACATGTGATACAAGTGATACAAGTTCAATTTTCCTTCCTGGAGTCCCAAAGTCCTCACTGCTCTATTCTTCTACACTCTGACTTTATAATTCACTCACTAAAGTGATCATTTCCTCCAAGACTCTACACTGACTAATTTAGATTTTTATTGTCTTTGAAAAGGGAGCTATTTCCCCCTGTTGTCTGACTATACAGTCATATTTTTTAGAAGCTAACCTCCTTTATAACATTTTTTCTTTTCCCCAAGTAGAATTAAATATTTCCTTTTGTGTCCCACGTGTATACTACATATACAGCATATACTTCTGTTATAGTCACTATAATGTCTATTGCTCTGATTTGTCAATGTGACAGGTTTTCACTCCAAACCTAAAGGTTCTTGAAATCAAGGATAACAAGTTCAGTCTCAATTCTCCTCCAAATAGCTAGCACATAGTAGGAATCAAGAAATTATTGTGCATTATATAAATAATGAACTAAGCAATGAATAAGACTGGATATAAAATATATGTTTTGTAAATAAATCATTTTTTCAAGAACTGCCCAGTACGTGAAGGACACATGTTAGAAACATATTATATTGACTGCTGACATTTCATTTTCTGTCTTTCTTATGCTCATAATGCTGCAATAATCTTGCTCCTACAATCTTAGTAATTTGAAAAACATTTCTATGCATAATGCTTTGGTATACAAATGTGGTTTAAAGAGGGTTGATAGAGGTAATATAGGTGTTAGTTATAAACTTGACTTTTGCAGTGTTACCATTTTGGCCCAAATATTTTCATAGAAATCGCTGGATAATTTTTTTACTGTACAATGAAGAGCTATGTTAATAAGCAGAGCATATTCTTATAAATTTGCATAGTCATTTATATAACAAGAGATGTACAGTTTGGCATCCTTTAATTTGACCAAATTTTGATCACATGGAAGAGTGAAAGATAATACTATCCATGCCATGTCTTCAAAAGCCAAAAAAGGAAATTCGTTTTGGAGCCAGAATCAACATCTAGCAACTATAACTCTTCATTTCATTTTCTTTAATAAGCAGTATGGCTTTCCAAATGAAAGCACTACTGAGAATTATGGTCAGTTCACACCATGATTAAGATAGCAAACATCTCTTGGCTTAACAGAATGAAGAAAGATGTGCTTATTTTCAAAGTGTTTATGTCTGAATTGCATGAGTGTAACACATTAATGGGAAATTAATTGTCATTATCTGCATTAGGACATCATTAGCATCACTAAAAATGTTATACTTTTCCAAAATTTTGCCAATATTTTCACTCATATCCTCTTTCTTGATTCTATAAAAATCCTATGAGATAAACACTATATTGCACTCTTTTTACACACCAGGTGATGCATCTCAAATTTATTAAGTAGTTTTACACACACAAAATATGTCATAACATGCTTGATACTTTTCCAATTTAAATTATGTACTCATTGGATAATTGTTTTACCCTGAAATTTTGTTTTGGATTTTTTCTTCCATTTTTTCTGGCAACCTCTCTCTGACATAAGGAGCTCTCTATAATTCAGTAGCCATAATCTTAGTAATATCACTTAGTTGAATATCTATTATAATAGCATTCATAGGCATTATAAGAAACATCAAGACAAGAAGGACACAATTCATGTTCTAAAGATAATTAAGTTGAGATAATAAAAATGAAAAACAAGATGAACCATATCCAAAATTAGAAATAAAGATCTTTATAGAAGAAACAAGGATAATAAAATATACATATGAATTTATATACATATATGTGTATATTCATAATGTGTATTATGTATTTATGTACATAATACATATGAATTTATATAAATAATGTGTATATAAATATACACATTATATTAAATATTATAAATATCTATAAACAAATATTATAAATATCTATAAACAAATATTATAAATATCTATAAATAAATATTATAAATCACTGTCTTCCCGTTCATCATCGATTTTCTCGAGCAGGCCCCAGTAACATCTCCATATGTCCTGTCTCATGCTAGTAGAGCCCAAGAGCACCTGCTTGCCCCAGTAACATCTCCGTATGTCCTGTCTCATGCTAGTAGAGCCCAAGAGCACCTGCTTGCTCCAGGAACATAAAGAGCCTAACACCATTCCATCATATCATGGGACTGAGGTCTATAATTGTTACTGGTATTTGGCATATCGAATACTACATGGGTAACTTGCCAGGCTCTGCCGTGCGGGTGGCATACTCTTGTAGTCATCTAAAAAATCCAGCATTTATTGATGAACCACGCAGCCGCAAGTGGCAGTGCAAGCCAGGCTGTGATAGGCTGGTCTGCTGAGTGGAGTTCTGATGAGAGGGAAGTCCGTTTGTGGAAAGTGGAGACCCTCATGGAGTGGGGGGTTCATCTGGCTTGTTGCAAGGCTCTCCTGGGGTGGTGGGCAAGGGCTAGAACCCGCCATCCCTCCTGGGTGCCTCGTGAGCAGCTGGGCATAGAGAGAGCAAGTAGCAGCTCTGCCCCCATGTCTGTGAGTCTCTCAATAGCTCAATCTCACTATGTAACCATTAAACCCTAGTGTCAGGAGCTGCTGGAGTCCCCGACAGTGTCAGGACAGAAGTTCTTTTCTGGGGCCAGAGTGATAGCCCAGCGGGTAGGGCGTTTGCCTTGCACGTGGCCGGCCCATGCTGCCCCAGGTTTGATCCTCGCCATCCCATATGGTTCCCCGAGCACCACCAGGAATAATTCCTGAGTGCAGAGCCAGGAAAAAAAAAACCCTGAGTATTGCTGGGTCTGACCCAAAAAGCAAAAAAAAAAAAAAGAAAGAAAGAAGAAGAAGTTCTCTTCTAACTTGGAGGCCACCAGGGGAACAAATGAAAACTCATTGAGTCCAGCGAAGTTCCAAAAAAGGTTTTTAATAGTACAAAAGCTCTACCACTGCAATCCAATATAATGAAAGAACTCTATCTCTGGCCAGAACCCAAGTCTCCCACCAAAGAGAGAGAATCTCACCCAAGAGGAGTCCTACCCAAAAAGATGAAGAAAAAAGGGGGCAAATAATAACAAATATAAATATTTATTATAAATATTGTTACTAATATATAAATAAAAACTGGAAATTTATAGGAATTGATTGTGCAATATTTATAGAAATCACAAAATTTGAAAATGGATGAAATCATGCAAAGGGGATTACATGTCTTAAGGATTTCAGGTTTTCCTATATCTTCCTATTGTCTAAAGACCTACTCTACCACAATTTGAAATGTCTGCATTTTGGCTTCTTTAGTGTTTAATTCTCATTGTATAACACAGAAGTTATTAATTATGTAATCACTTTCTTCACTGTCTTCCCGTTCATCATCGATTTGCTCAAGCGGGCACCAGTAACATCTCCATATGACCTGTCTCATGCAAGTAGAGCCCAAGGGCATCTGCTTGCTCCAGGAACATAAAGAGCCTCAAACCATTCCATCAGGTCACGGGAATGAGGTCTATAATTGTTACTGGTATCTGGCATATCAAATACGACACGGGTAACTTGCCAGGCTCTGTCGGTAGCATACTCTTGTAGTCCTCTCAAAAATCCAGCATTTATTAAGCTGGGCTGTGATAGGCTGGTCTCCTGGGTGGAGTTCTGACGAGGGGAAGTCTGGATGTGGAAAATGGAGGTCCTCATGGAGTGGGGGGGTCGTCTGGCTTGTTGTGAGGCTCTGCTGGGGTGGCGGGCCAGGGCTAGAACCTGCCATCCCTCCCGGGCACCTCATGAGCTGCTGGGCACAGTGAGAGCCAGTAGCAGCTCTGCCCCATGTCATGAAGACTCAGGAATCCGATGCAGTTTTAAAAGGCTTTACTTATCACAGGTTCAGGCATACAAATCAGCATTAGGAAAAACCCGGTGCTTAGGATTCCCCAGCTAGAACCCCAGCCACATGTAAGCCAAGATGGCGGCCACCATGTGTTAAGGCCTTGTAGAGAGGAGATAAAGACTCCCAAGAAGGGTGCAAGCCCAAAAAAGAGCTTGCACTTATGTAATATTTAAAGCATTTACTCAATAATACATAAAATGTATGTTGATATTTCCTATGCCCCTCAAGGTGTTGCAAGTGTGGCTGTGGTGCCCGGCTGCCTTGGAAGGTGGCAGACAGGAGAGGGCTTGTCTATACCCCCAGGGCTCTGCGCTGTGGGCCTTGGATGGTTGATGGTCTAACATAGAAAAAGACTGAGATAAACCCAGAGCCACAACAGAGCTTGACATGCTACCCATGGTGTATCTGATATGCCCAAAACAGTAACAATAAGGGACCGCATTCCCAACCAATGGGGATGTTACTGGTGGCCGCTCAAGCAAATCAATGAACAGCATGAAGACAAGTGACAAGTGATATTTTCCAATTACAAATTATTTAGTTTTTTTTTTCTATGCTATTTTTTACTGATTTTGACTAGTCCAAGACTTACCATCTCAGCAACTCTCATTGCTAAGAGTTGGCCACTTCTTCATGTGCCAATAAAGCCATCTATTATTAGGTTTTTTGGTTATATCTCTTTCAGCCCTTTTGGAACTTGAGCTATTTGGGGTCATAAATTGCATTTTATTTTCATTAGCATATAACTACTAATCATATACATAGAATGAATAATGGAAATTCCTATAGTATACAGAGAGATGCCCTTTCACTGACAAACACATGGTTTCAAAAACAAAATAATTTCTCTTCACTAGCCTCGAATTATTTCTCTTTTTTTGTATTCCTGGAGAGATTTGGGTTGCTAATGCTTCAATACAGGAAACTAGATAATTTTATAATTTTTATCATAGCATTGTTTAATCTTTGAAATAATTAAAAATAATAATGATACTATTTGTGAGTCGCTTCTTATCTAGAATAAACAACCAATTTCAGTCAATTACTTTAGGTAGGCCATGGCCACATATTCTGCCTTGTCATTATCTGGTCTTAGAAAACTTTGGCAGTGTTCTATTTCAAGAAGATCTCCTAGAGTCTACTTGTAACTGTCCTGAACATTTCATAGAAACAAGGAGAAAAAAGTCAGAATTGGCCTGGAGCTCAGAACTGTCTTAACATTGGGAAAGGGCTCAGAGGAGTCTTCTAAAAGTGAGAAGGGTAGATTATTATATTGCATTATTAATATGCAATGGATATGCATTTATTCATGTATGGTTAGCTCTACCTTTTCAACATTAAATTACTTTCTACCTTATAAAAACTTAGTTCCAAATGCTTTTCTGAAGTGCAAATTGTCCAGGGAGAAAAGATATTTCTGTTAGGTTGATGATTCAAGGCCAGACCTAGGTAAAATGAAGCAAATGAAGGTTTTTCTTTGTATTTTTCCAACACAGATAAAACTAAGAAACAAACCAAAATTAAAAGGAAATACAGTGTTCTTGTCTAAAAAATCTGTATTCTTATTTTATTTCTGTTCATCCAAAAGCTATTTTATACATATCCCAAGAATTGCCAACATACCCTATTTTCTGTGGTAAGATGCTAAGGTTAGAATAGGCATAAACTATATTAATAACTCCAGATCCTTATACTTACTCCTGTCTCTGTACTCAGAAATCCAACCCACATAAGGTTTATGCGAGATGAGTACTTAAATCCTATACTATCTATCTAGACTTGAAAGCATGTTTTGAAATACAATTTGCTCAAAGCAAGTCATCTGAAATTCAAAACATACAGGAAGTGCAGTCCTTTTTCAGGAATAAGGATGATAGAAGCATTTGTGAACAGTCCTATGTCTATGCTAATTCTGCAACGGATACTATGAAATAAGAGATTATGTGCAGATGTAAAAAGTTATTACAGCAAGTGACTTAATTATCTATTAGTCTTGGCCTTACCTTTGATGGCACCTCAGTGACACAGAAAACACTAGAGGTTAAGTAGATACTACTTTTGATAACTTTTTTTGGCATCCCTCCCCTGTTTTTGGTAACTTTAACCCAAATATTACTCTTTTTCATATAGGTAAATCATTTCAAATTAAAAATAATCTTTCATTTAAAAAGTATAATGAAAAGCTAGGTGATATTGTTTTGTCTTAAATAATTTTACCTTAATGATTATGTTTTTATCTTGAAATTTCAGTTTACTTTTCCCTTTTTTCTTTCTTCCTTCCTCATGTCTCCTCTTTCCACAATGTTTTCTTGTTTTCTTAATTCTTTCGCTTTTCCTTTCTTGCTAATCTTTCTTCAAAATTTGTATATAAAATTGTATCTTGCAAGGCCTCTCAGTGCAATTCACTGAAAAATAAAAAGCATCATGGACACATACATGGAAATCAGTAAGTAGAATCTTTAAATACCTTAGACATAACCAGAAACCCATTCATCAGGCTTCATAGACCAATAAATATGTACTTAACAATTTGGGAAAGAATTCACAGTAAAAATACTAATATCTGAAAACAAGGTGAAAACTTTCTTAGTGGTGAAACTAAGAAAGCAAAGTGAAACAATCTAAATCAAAGTATCTTACTCACCCACACTACATAAAGCCTGATGTGGAGCAATACTAAGATTGGATACAAACAGATTAGGTGGGATCAGAATGTGCACATCCAAAGAACGTTATTACATACAGGATGCAAATCCCTACCTTTAGTTGGGGTTCCCAAGTGGTGATCAGAGGACACAGAGCCAACTCTTGGCAATATTCAGACAACTAGATCTGATGATTCCTTGCTGGGCCCCAAGAATTTAGTGCAGCTTAGACCCTGTGGTGCCAGGAGCCATCAGGAGCCCAATGCTTCCAGACCTAGACTCGGTGATGTTCGGGAGGTGATTAGGAGCACACTTGAATCCAGTACATGCTAAGCATATGACCTAAGTCCTGTGCTAATCTTGTGAGCCCCTATTAGTTTTATGAAAGAGAAAAAGAAAACATCTCAAAAATAGTAGACTCAATTTTGTAAATGTGTAACAATCACTAATAATACACATATTATTAGTAGCATGAAGGAAAATGAAAGTAGTTTAAGCAGAAATATGTTTTAAGAGACTGAAAGCATATTTTAAGTTCCTATATTCCCTAACAATCATGTGTGTGTCTATAAGAAACTTAAGAAGGAGACATTCTGCGTATTCCTATAAGCCATGCTACTAGGACATTCTGCTTATTCTTATTATTCTTTAGCTAGCTTTGTGAATTTGTTCTTCCATTTCTTTATTTTTTTGGCAAACAAGTGCAGACACTGCAAGCACATTTAAAGTAGATGATAAATGAAGTTCTCTTGATAGTGCAAGGTATTATTCCCATTGCATATTTAAGAATAAGATACTATGGCCCGAGGGGACGAACAATAGCACAGCGGTAGGACATTTGCTTTGCACGCAGCCACCCGGGTTCGATCCCTGGCATCCCATATGGTCCCCTGAGCACCTCCAGGAATAATTTCTGAGTGTAGAACCAGGAGTAACCCCTGAGTGTCACCAGCGTGACCCCCAAAAAGCAAAATAAATAAATTAAATAAATAAAATACTGATAAAAAAAGATACAATGGCCAGAGTGAAAGTACAGTGGTTAGAGGACTTGTTTGCCCCGGTTTGATCACTGGAACCCCAATATTGTCTTCTGAACCCCACCAGAATTGATTTCAGAGAACAGAGTCAGGAATAAATCCTGGGCATTGCTAGATATGTCCCAAAACAGAACAAAATGAAACAGAAGACACTGAAGTTTCCCAGAAACGTCCTCAAGATTACAACAAAAGAATTTATTTTGCGTTTTCCACTTGTTCTGTGCTAGGCTTTAAACTTGCTAACACACAGTAGTGTTAACTAATTAAAAAAAAACACACTTCATATTTGTACGCATCTATCTGTATCCTTGTCTGACTGATTCTAACTCCTATAGATTCAGTTATTCTGAGATATTTGTCTGAAATGGGAGGAAAGGATGAAGAAAGACTATGTATTCCATAATGGTTCTAAGAACAAACCTAATTAGGGGCCAGAGTGACAGTAGAGAGGGCAGGTGGCTGCCTTGCACACAGTCATCCAGCATTCGAGAACCCAGTACCCCCATGGTCCCCAGCATTCCCAGGAGAGCTCCCTGAGTGCAGAGACAAAAGTAAGCTCAGAGAAGTCTGGGTGTGCCCTCCCCTCACCCCCTCTGCACACACTCAAAATAAAACAAATCTAATTGTGCCCCTATATCCCTTATAAAAATAGAAATATCTGGTTTAAATTATTTTGCTTAGTGAAAAATATCAATTTCAAAACTATTTTACATAGTAATCCCTCCTTTTCTACATAGCAATATTGTAGGAAATACTTGGCTTGGCTTTGCTTTTGTCTTAAAACACAGGCTACTAATCTTTCATTTGTGTTTTCTTGTATACATCCTATCTTTCTATCTGATCGCTGTGTCAGGTGCAACGTTTCCCCTACCAACACAATTTTTTTCTTTTACACACATTTACTGATTTGATTGGTAAAGAGCACTTCATTGCGAATTAGAGTTCTTGGCATGAACCCCGGCTCGCTCCCTTTGCCAGGAGGGGCAGGTACTAGACGCCCTCTCCGTTCTCTGTTCACAGTGCTGCTGAGGCATTGAGGGTCTCTTCCACACATGCGACACCCATCTGTCTAGGTGTAATGTGGAACCACTTTCACCGTTTCCCATGAGTGCCCTCATCTCACTCTGCACAGAATAAGTGATATGACTGACAACCGAAAAGCTCTCCCAATCCATTTCCACAGACACTTCAATTTGGACTACAGTGTAATCATACTCCAGATCAGATAGAACAGTTGTCTCTCCAATAGTGAATATTCAGAAACAAAAATGAACAATTTAGCATATGCTCTTTGTCTGTCTTTGTCTCTGCAAACTTCTCAAGGTGAACGTGTTAGGGAAATTGATAGCAAAGGGTACCTAGCTCAAGAGATTAGAATGGTCCCTCTCTTTAAAAACAAGAGTTTAGTCTGCATGTTTTACTAAGGTATTGGGAAAAATATCATGCAAAACTATAAATAATGAATGAAAAGATCTTAGTTGTTCAATTTTTTTTGAATACGTTATCTCTGGCTCTTTTCTTATGATTCCAGTTGTTTCATATTGGCCTCTACTTGGGCTCTACTACTGAGACGGACTAGGAGAGTTACGCCGCAATCGATGATGCGGGAAGACAGTGTCATTTGGCATATTAAGCTTGGGACTCATTATAACAAGATAGTGTTACAAACCGAGTTGCTCAGAGTCTGGGGGAATGAAAGATGTTTTTTTATTTTGCTGGAAAGACACTAGGATTCAGTGAAAAAAGTTTTGTCGAACAGAGTGATAAAAGACAGAATGAGTTTAAATGAGATGCATCCAGAGACACTCTTCTGTGTTTGTCTGGTTTAAAATATCTGCTTTTACATTCCTTATCAGTAGCAAGTTTAATCTCCCTGTTTGCCAAAGAGCAACAATAACAATAATATTTTCTTGGTTTTAAAAATGAGAGAAACAAAGTCATGTTTCTTTATGATTAGTTCATTTCTTATTTAGATCCCCATTCAAGAATCTAAGTCCTAACATCTGAGGGAGAATTTTAATAAGATGAACATATTTAAGGCTTTACCACAATCTGATCACAGAGGGCTGGATTAGAATAATGCTTCCAAAGCAAAGTGACATGGCAGTTTTGGAGACATTAGTAAACTGGATTTGGTCATGTGGCAATACGTCTGGTAGTGTTGCAGGTGGACCCCACGGTGACTTATGTGAGGCAGGAAGGAGAGAGAGGGCGCTTCCCCCCAGCCGCCGCCACCCGGGACCCGCTGGGCAGGCTAAGGACTGATAAAGTCTGCGATGAGCCCGCGTGGGCCTGAGCCCCACCAGCCCCACGAGGTAAGCCCGCCTGATGTCCGCTTGATCTCTAGGCACGGGAGTTAATCCCCACCACCCGAGGTTTCGGGAGCCACGGACTCAGGCTGGAGCGAGGAATTGCTTTGCAGGAAAGGAAAGTCAGTCCTAGGCCAGGCTGCCTAAGTTCTTGTCCCAGAAAAAGAATTTTCAGGAGTCGACGAGAGTGAAGTAAAGTAGGTTTTATTAAGGAGGTTTTAGGTGAGGGGAGGGAGAGAAAGAAAGGAGAGAGAGTAACGCGCGGGAGAAGGGCCAAAGTGGAGAGCGAGTAGAAGAGAGTACACATCTCAAGAGGGGAGACGGGACACACGTGCAGGGTGGGATGTGCCCAGGGGGATAAATGTGGCCCAGGAGGCGTTGGTAGGACGGCTTTTATAGATTTCCCCAGTTATCCCATATGGGGCTTCAACCCGGTTGCTAGGGCCCGTGCCAGGGAGTAGACTTTGGGAGGGGTCTTTTTGACTGGAATGTCCTAGGGTCTTCCTTGAGCTGGGGGGGGAAGCCTGATTCATTTCCCCAGGGATTTACCATCCTTTGGCCTTTCCTCCTCCAGGGTCTATTGTTGATATGGTCTTATAAGTTTGGTTTCCGGGCTTTCAATCAGGTGTGGCTCGGGCTCTTCTTCAGGAATTTATTGCCATGTGGCGCCCTGTCGCCTGCCACAACAGTAGGAGCTATGCCACACTTCATCAATGCCTTTAATTTTGATATTTTTTAGTCTCCCCCTGCATTCTCTTTTTTACCACTTTCAGTGATGTCATTCAAGTATTAGAGGAAGTCTCCTGGAATTATTTTAGTAATGACCTCTATGGAAGGGTCATTCATTCATTTGGCAAATATTAGTTGAGGGTTTAATATTAAAAGTTGTATTATGTAAGCCAAGATTGCTCCCATCATGAATATTATCTTCTTTTTTTTGTCTCCAGAATATTCATTCTCCATGGAGAATGGACATATCTAGGACTCAGAAACTTTCCAGTGGAGAGGATTTTTCACAGTTTTCATGATGGGCTACAATTAGAAGTGTTTTGTGAATCTGAGGAAATATGAGTGGCAAATAATCACTACTTACAGGATTTTGCTATACTTCAACCCTTAGAACTTCAAGTTCTTTTCTATTTAATGGTATTTGGGTGTCTTTAGCTATTCCAAGTATGAATATAAAGTTGGGCACACATGACGTGAAGAGAGGTATTTCTAATCCAAAAGTATATGAGACTGATAGATAAATAAGCATTTTTTTAGTGTGGGAGGGACTGATACATTAAAGGAACTGGTCAATTTCCATAGAAGAAGCTTATATGATAGCCCTGCACACACTTGCTTACTCATCTTATAAAATAAAAGACAGGGGCCGGAGCAATAGCACAGTGAGTAGGGCATTCACCTTGCATGCGGCCAACCACGGTTCGATTCCCAGCACACAGAAGAACCTGAAATATCCTTACTTCATAATTTACTATTATCCATTACTAATTAATATAGTTATGCAGAAATCAGAGACAAGTGTATTATGTTCTTCATCCCATATAATTTTGAAAACCTTATAGAGAGTTTTTGTATATTTAATATATAATATATTCATAGCATTATATTTGTATAGAAACATTTAAATCTAAAGTAGCTAAAATTTGTTCATTCTTAAAACTAAATTTTGACAGTTTGAACAACACATATGACTGAGACCCTTTCATATGAGAGTGCTTTAGAACAGAAATTGTTTTATATCATATGCATGTTACTGCCACGCTCAATATTATTAAAATTTAAACTAATATATTTATATTTTATACCATGCATGAAATATTGAAATTCCGGCCACCAGCTTGCAGTGAAGAATAGCACTTAAGCCCTGATACTCAGGTCAGGTGATGAGTTACTTATTAGCATGCCTAGGCAAAATCCAAATCTAAATCCAAAATTCAAATCATCAGTTTGGGTAAATTACTTGCTGTGCTTGGCCAACTTTACTTATAAATAAAAATAGTAGTATTTACAGCATCTATTTTATAAGTTAATCTATCCAGAATATTTAGAATGATACCTAGATTTATGAAATTAATAGTAAATATAAACTGTTTCATTAAATTCATCTAGTAAAAGTAGAAGCACCCACTGCAATGTTCCAAGGTGCACTATTAGCTCCAACTTCATTTAAGCCAATGTCCATATTTGAAGATGCCCAACCTTGCCTGGCAGGAGGCTTTAAGCAGAAGCAATCATGCTAATCAGGTGGATGGCAACACTGTGACTACAGATGGTACTTTGGCAGAGGTTCCACTCATGGCTAGAAACTGAGTCCAACCCCTAGATGATGCTAATGAAAAACAGAATAGAAAACTAAAGTGAATTTCATGGTACTAAGGGAAAGGCTGTAGTTTGATAAACAAATAAATGTCAGATGTTCCTATCTCACATACTTAGTACTTGACTATTGTCATTAGGTCTTCCTCTGGTCTTAAATAATGTCCTTGATTTGTGGGGCCAAGACTGGGTCAAAGAGATGCACTTTGAAGAGTAAACATGTTAAGTAGAGAAAGCTATTGGAAAGCATACAAGAGTATTTGAAATGCTGCCTTGTTTTTTTTTCTGTTAAAAATGCACAAGATAACATTCAGGGGAATGGAGAGAATTACAGAAAGTAGGGTTCTTCGTTGTATGTAGCCAATCCAGATTTGATCTGAGGCAACACATGTGGTCCCCTAATTCTTTCCAGCAATAAACTTTGACTACAGAGCAAGTATAAGTCTTGAGTAACTCCAGGTGTAGCCCTAAAATATTTTTTAAAAAGGTTACGGTTTGCAATATTATCTCCAAGCATGACATTTTTAAGTAATAGACCTAGACACCAAAGCATACTCTTCCTTTCTCGCACAATAAATAGCTCTCTTGATAATGCTGTTATCATATCTATGTGCTTATGTATATTCAGTCGTTTTTGTTTAAATGCAGAGTAGATTATGTATTGAATTGCATGCATCTAGTCAAGACTGTAGCACAATAGTACTCCATAAATGATTATTGATTAATTTATTGAATGCTTTAGTATAGTCTAATTACCTCATATAACTGTGTCCACTTGGGCATGTAATAATTATTGTTTCTGGAGAATGGCGACCTTTAATTTTTTTAATCTAAAACTTAGTTTGCAATTGTAAAGTTATTGAACAAAAGTATATATATATACATATATACTTTAAATATGAAAACTGAAAATATTTTAAATTTTAAAATATTAATCAGTAGTTATGGAGATTAATGTCTAAGATGTCCATATGTCTCATTAAGATTTCTGTGATATTATTGACAAAAGACAGTCAGATAGTAAGAAACATAATATGTTCCAAAATAAGTAAATAAATATACATTTGAGATTGTTTCAGATAATTCAGTGTGTGCTCATCTTTATTAGAACCTTGCGATGAATATTGCTTATGTAGCAAGAGTAAAACTTCCTTTCTCTAGTTCAGGTCAGGATAAAAGACTCTAAAATGAGTTCCTTAGCATGGGACACTGTCACCTCTGTCAAAGGCAGATATTCATGAATCAGGATTTTTTTTCTAATGCTATTAACTCTGTTTAACTCTGCTTTGATCCACTATAGTAAATAAATTCTCCACAATTTACAATTTCTCTATAATCACTTACACATTTGATCAAGGTGAATCTGAATGTTATAACTAAATTTATTTTTATCCCAATTGTAAAGAAAGACAGAAAATATTTAACATGTGTTATAAATTATAACGATAGTTCATTCATTATATCAAATATTGCTAAGAATCACTTCAGGAAGTGTTTTTGGGGACCATATGGGGTTCTGGAAATTAAACCCAGGTTGGCCATACCCTCCTCACTGTACTATTGATCTGGCCCTAATTCAGAAAAAAAATATTAAGAAGAATGATCAAATGCTATAATTTCCAAAAATAAGATATGTTTAGGGGAGGAAAAGTAAGCCCTTAAGCAAATGGCACAGAATTCATTTGAGGTTTTATTGCATTATATCAGTAATTCTTTAGTAAAATTATTTAAAGTTTATATATATATATATATATATATATATATATAATTGTGTGTTTATTACCACATTGAGTACATAGTATGTATATATTGTTATTACATAGAATATATATATTAGCACTTGTCCCTTGTCAGTTGTTTTCCCATTGTTCATCAATTTGCTCGAGTGGGCACCAGTAATGTCTCCATTCGTTGGGAGCGAGGTCCATTATTGTTACTGTTTTTGGCATTTCAAATTCACCACGAGTAGCTTCCCTAGGCTCTGCTTTTACTCTGGGTTCACGCCAGGGCCCAGTCTTTTTCTATGTCAGACCATCCACAATCCAGGGCCCACGGGGCAGAGCACTGGGGTGTAGACAAGCCAGTCTCCCTGTCTGCCACCTGCCTACGCAGCTGAGCACTGCAGCCACACCTGCAACACTTCGAGAGGCAGGATCTTTCCATAATTAGCCAAAATATAAGATAGATGATTTGCTGGGGGATGAGTGAAAATAGAAAAATTTTAGCCAGAGACATAACATAGGGGTTCAGGTCAAAGTCTTGCATGCTTCAGTCCCGGTTCCATACCTGGTACCACATGACCCATGATCATTGCAGGTCCCTCAAGGTCCCCCAGTGTTACTAGCTGTGGCTTGGGTAATCACCCTGATCACTGCAGGGTCCTTAAATTGAAATTCCAGCCAAATTTTCCAAGAATCAGGGGGGCCTCCAGGCCTCCTGAGCACTTCTGATATCCCCCTTCATAACACCCCACCCCCATGATGCAAAAGAAAATAAGTTCAGAAGTATAGCTAGAGAGATAGCTTAGAGAGCTGAAGTGGATAATCCACATGCATACAGGGGCATCCGAACATCATACAGTTTGTTTGCTCACTAGATCACTAGATCACTAGACATCTCGCTGTTCATCGATTTGCTTGAGCCTACACGAGTAACATTTCCATTTTACCCTATCACGTGCCAGTGTAGCCCAATGGCATCTGCTTGCTTCAGAAATACGAAGAGTCTCAAAACCATTCTTTCAGGGTCTTGACAAAGAAGTCTGACCATCTTGTAGGCCATGTGATCTTTTGATGTCCCATGGGATCCAGTCGGTAATGGCTCTAGTCCATTCACCCCACTAAATATATATATGTATATATATTTACTATAAATTTTACTATAAATGTATATATATTTACTATAAATATGTTTATATATTTTACTATAAATTTTATGAATTTGGTATCTAGATAAATATATGTAGATAAATATATACATACATTTATCTATTTGGTATCTAGATAAATATATATATTTATCTAGGTACCAAATTCATAAAATCTATAGTTAAGGTATCATGCAGTGTTAAAATAAGACACTGATAAAAATGCAATGGTCAAGTGTGAAAAACAATGCAGAAAGTAACTCAAAGTAGAAATACACTCCCAGAAGAGATAAAGGTTTCCTAGGAGTCATAAAGTTCCCATTAAGACCTAGCGTTTCTGTTGCTCTTACTACAGTTAGGAGAAATCACTCAGCCACAGTAAGTTTGCCCTTGTACTTTTCACAGAAGGTTTCTTTAAACTCCACCTTCTCCCTGGATGCTGTCGGAACTCTGTAACGGTGAACCTGCACACCAAGTGCAACAGAGTGGAGCAAAACAATCCCAGAATTTGCTGTTCGAAAGTGTGAATCAAAGGGTGATTTCCCTGGTGTAGGATGTCTTAGCAGACCATGACTGCAGACTTAGATATTTTATAAGAGCTATGTGTTGGGAGGCATTATAACTTTAAAGGAGAGAATAGACAAATCTGACAGAACATTCTAGCTTATCCTGAACCCCAATCTCTGATTCTCAGAGAGATTTTGAAGCATTTCAAACAGAATTATTTCGAATTAGATAAGAGAATCATATGCCTACTTCCCCAATCCATTAGGAATCAGATGTTGCATATACACACATAAAAATTCTCATGATCACATAATTACATCAGTTATTTTAACAAGTTTGTTGATTGGTAGCTATTTTGTATACATCTGCTCTTCTCACCGTACTGTAGTGTGGCGAGCACAATGCTTTGCTGTACATATTTGCAGTGGACATTGTTACTGATAGCATTGCAGACTCTACTTGTGCCACCATTGTAGTATGCACAAACAACAAAAATAGTATGGCAGAGTAATAGAAGTGCCGAATATATGATCCCAGGGAGTCTATAATTGGTATGAGAGTAAGAATTATTTTTATAAACTATAAAGCCAGCGTGCATACTACCACCAAGTACTTGCGGTGCAGAGGTTCTGAAATACTGTCACTAGTGACGTTAGAATAATTCTGGATTACATAGTCTGGAAGAGAAGGAAAAGCGATAGAGAGAGAAAGGGAAAGAAATAAAGAACCTGCCATGGAGGTGGACTGGGGAGGGGGAGGAACTGGGGACATTGGTGGTGGGAGATGGGCACTGGTGGAGAGATGGGTGCTGGAACACTGTATGACCAAAACCCAAATATGAACTTTTTAATTGTATATCTTTGTAATTGTATATCCCACGGTTTTATAATAAAATACTTAAAAAAGAATAATTCTGGATTATCTATGACAAAATTATAATATTAAATATAATGCAAGCAAGGGAATCATCATATAATGGTTGGTTATGGAAGGGTAGAGTTGTCGGGCGCTCCGCGGGGGTCCCCGACAGTGCCGGGAAGCGAGGTTCCCCTCTACCTCCGGGCCGGCGAGGAATGGATGAACACTCAGGAATCCGATGCGGTTTTAAAAAAGCTTTACTTATCACAGGTTCAGGCATACAAATCAGCAAAAGGAAAAACCCGATGCTTAGGATTCCAGGCTAGAACCCCAGCCACGTGTAGGCCAAGATGGCGACCACCACGTGTAAAACTTCCAAAGGGAATAAAACGCTCACAAGGCGAGATCCCACCGGGGAAGAAGAAGCCCGGGAGAGCGGGGGGAACCGGCAAGTTTATACCCCCCCCCCCCCCGCAACTCAGACCTTCCTCCCATTGTTATGGAAAGCAGGGAGGGTCCAATGCCCTCAGGTAGTCCCTCCCCTGCATCTCACCTAGGGCCTTTACTGTGCTAATGTTTTGAGCCAGAATGCCTTTGAAATGTAGAGAAGGGGGTTTCTGAGATGGCATGTCACTGTACCAAAGATCAACACCAATGCCAGTTAAATATTTCTCCAAGCCTTCACAAGTCTCCTCTACTTCATTGTAGTTTTATATTTTATCAGGGAGCCATGCTTGTTTGTTTGGAAGCAAACAGCATTTCTCTCTGGTCTAATTACTTAGGTGTCCTTACGTGGCCAGGCTAATATGCTGGTAAGATCTAGCTAGTCCCACGATGATTGTGATAGCATGGGAGAATATTTATACCAGCTAGTACAGCATACATGGTCGGATAAACTGCCACATTTAGACTACCCCCTTATCTACGGAGTGATTTGCGGGGAGGCAATCCAGAGCAGATGCAGCGGCCCTTAGGAGTCCTGCAACATAGAGTGTTGGGTGAATTGGTTCATTTATTGGCGATATAAATCTCTCTGTCTGAAAGGTATCTAGTCAAAATAGGTTATGAGTTGGTATCAAATAGAATCAGATAGGGGCCAGAGCGATAGCGCAGCCGGGTGGGGGCATTTGCCTAGCACGTGGCCGACCTGGGTTCAATCCCCAGCATCCCATATGGTCCCCCTAGCACTGCCAGGAGTAACCCCTGAGCATTGCTGGGTGTGACCAAAAAGCAAAAAAAAAAAAAGTATCAGATAAAAAAGAAATAGAGAAAGTGTCAGATAAAAGAAAGACCCTTCTCAGACAAGACAATCTTTTCTCCCTTTACTTATGCCCAGACACAGATCAGCATATACCCACCCATATACAAATGGTCATGGATGGGGCCAGAGAGAAGGAATGCCAAAGGGGTTGGGAGCCATTGGGGTACAGTCCTAGCAAGTCCTAGAAAGAATCATCAACAGGTAGGGACCAGCAAGTCCCAGCAAGAGAATACAGGAGCCAGGATTCTAGCTGAAGATTCAGGCTAGGTGACGCACTGGGTAGAGAATGGTGTAGGGACAAGATCAGGCTTTTGTACACAAGAGGCGTGTAGATGAAAAGGGACTATGCTAGAACATGCTCTGAACCTGGTATAGAGGGACAGGATCAGGATCAGGGCTATCACACACAGGCAAAAGGGAGTAGAAATTTAGAAATTAGTTGTCATCTACTATATGTACAATAAACTTTAACTTCTTAAATATTTGAGCTCATATACAACATGAAATACGACATGTCATTTCGTCAGTAAAGAAGCAAATAACACCAGGCCCAGACAAAAGTCAGACCCAAACACCTGAAGAATCTGTCATCAGTACTCATCAATACACTGGCTTGGCTCTTCACACTCTACCTATCTGAATGCAAGGTGCCCTCCCAATGGAAAACCAGCAGGACAGTTCTACTGTTCAAGAAGGGAGACATCCATGACATTGGCAACTATCGCCCCATCTGCCTGTTGTCTGTCATCTACAAGGTGTTCACTCGAGTCATCCTGAACAGGATAGGATTGGCAGAACATTAGATGAAGGACAACCATGCGAGCAAGCTGAGTTCCGGAAAGGATTCAGCACAATTGACCATATCCACATGATAATCGAGCCCATTGAGGTGTGTAGGGAGTTCAAGACGCTGCTCTCTCTCATGTTCATTGATTTAAAGAAAGCCTTTGATTCTGTTGAGACCAAAACAGTCATCGAAGCCCTAGCCAAACTGGGAGTTCAAACCCAATACATCGAGATCCTTCGTGAGCTGTATTACTGATTCACCACCAGGATCTCACCATTCTACAAGGAAGTAATCATTGATGTCAAAAGAGGGTTTCAGCAGGGATATATCATTTCTCTGAAACTCTTCAGCGCCACCTTCAAGAACATTGAGCAACAATTAGAATGGGAAGGAAAGGGAGTGAAGATAGACAGTAGGCAACTACACCACCTCCTTTTCGTTGATGACATCTTTCTAACAACACCAAACATTAGCCAAGCAGCACAAATGCTGGCTGACTATGACTGAGAATGTGGAAAGATAGGTCTAGAGCTGAATCTCAACAAAACTATGTTCATAAAAAAAAGAACTAGTTCCAGAGGCCCCATTCACTCTCAATGGAACAATCATCTCTGAATGTAGCAGTTATGTGTACCTAGGTCGAGAAGTCAACATGATGAACGACCAAAAACCTGAGCTGCACAGGAGGAAGAGAGCAGCATGGAATGCCTTCAAGAGACATCGAAGAAATAGCTAAAGGGACAAAGAACCTCCGGCTCCGGGCATATCTCTTGACTCCACCATTCTTCCTGCATTAACATATGCCTCAGAGACCTGGGCCCTATGAAATCAGGATGAGAATGCGATTTGGGTCTCCCAAAGAAGAATCAAAAGAGCTATGCTTGGAATATGCCTCACTCAAGTGAGAGAAGGAATTCGGAGTTCCGACCTCCTTCGATGATCCAGAGTCAGGGACGCTGTCTTGTTTGCCAACGCATCGAAAATCAGATGGGCTGGACATGTAATGCGATTTGGAGATGACAGCTGGACTAGAGCTGTTACTGACTGGATCCCAGGAGACATCAAAAGATCACTTGGCCACCCACATACAAGATAGACTTCTTCGTCAAGACCCTGAATGAACGGTTTGAGGCTCTTTGTATTCCTGAAGCAACCAGATGCCATTGGGCTACACTGGCATGTGACAGGGTCAAATGGAAATGTTACTGGTGCCTGCTTGAGCAAATCAATGAATAACGGGATGTCAAGTGATCAAATTATCAAGTAATACAATATAATTCTTAAGAACTCAGAGGTTTAAGAATAAATCCACTGTTACACAGTGCTTAAGCTTATACAGTCAGATGCAGTGAATAATGTTCTAATGTGATCTAACAGAATAAAAGTAAATACTAACAGCTGAAAACAACACAATAATATGAACTAGGTGTATATTTACTAAAAACACAGTTTGTTCTTGGCAAAGCAATATTAGAGTGGGTCGGTGTTTTCCTTGCACTAGGGCAAATTGGATTCAACCCGCACCACCCCTTATGGTCCACTGATCGCAGCCCAGAGTGTCTTTTGGGGGCAGATCAATGAATCTCCTGAGCACTGTCAGTATACCCCCAAACAGAAACAAAACAAAAGCACTATTTGATCGAATAACAAATATTTGGTCAGCTATAGATATAACTATAATAGAACAAAATGTTTAGGATAATATAAGATCTAATTTTGTTTGGCAAGAATAAATGTTGTGCAGCCATGCTGTCATGGAGAACTGAAAGATGAAAAGTAACCGTGTGACCTCAAAATGCAGCAATGGTTACTTTTCTGCATGTGGTTACTATTGACTTCTCCAAGCATGGCTGTGAGGAGGAAAGGTAAAGCTCACCTTTTTGCACATTTGTTATGTCATCTCTAATATAGTTATACTCAACAAAGAACGGGCACTCTTGTGGAAAGTATCTGTTAAAGGAATGATACTTTCAAGTTGGAAAGTGGAAAAATAAACACCATAGTGTTCCTCAGATACTTTTCTTCAAGACTTTATAAACTTTTTATTTCTTCTCTATATTGAGATAAAAAGTCATTTATCAGGAATATTGCTGCATATAATTTTGTGGTTTTCCTTTCCAAGACTTTTGGAGGTGGCAAAGTTGAAATTTTGCTTTTAATTCTTCCTCACAAAATGTAAAGATTATTAAATAGAGCTTTTTCATGAAAGTCTCTCCGTCTAAGCTGAATTAAATAACTAAAAATTAAATATGGTTCTTAATGCTTCTAAAGATTAGCATTGTGATATAATCTAATTTCTATTATCCTGCCTTTTTATTAGCATTTAAATTTTTATAAACATTTGCTGGCTCAAAACGGATATTATGTTCTTGTTAATGTTATCTATCTAATGCACTCTCTTATTCATAATAGCTGCTAATATTGTTTAACTATTTGAAAGTTCTTAATAATTATTTTACAGCAAATTAACAGCTTTCAAAATCAGCATTAATTATTTCAACATTTTATTATTGCAATAAATAAATATGCCTATATTTCAAATGCTTGAAGAAGCCCGTGGAGGTTTATATCTTGAATGCTTACCTAAATATGCAATTGTATATTAATGAACGTGCAGATGTTATTAATCAATTTGAGGGCCACATTTTGTTTATTTCACTGGCATTTTTATGCTAATTATAGATGCTGCGACTGTATATAGTCATGTTCCCAGGAACATGCAATGATCAAGGTGCCGGTAGGGATTTAGTTCCTTTGTCTTCCCAAGTTGGAGATCCAGGTGAAACCACCTATAATTTTTCCACTTAGAGAAATAAAAAATAAACCTTATTTCTATCTCTGTAAAAAATAATTGCTAGATAAATTAGAAGAGTAAAACAATAGAAGAAATATATGTTTATAAAAATCTCTAAAAAGAAATTTGAGTCAAGAACAATACTATGAAAAGCTGCTATCATTAAGAATATTCAGGTTATAGAAATTGAAAGAGCAAGGAGATACTGTTTCATATAATCATTTGGGTAAAAAATAATAAATATCAAGCATTGTTGAGAATGCTTACAAACAGCCAGAGGGATCTGCTAGTAAATTCATCCAGAAATTTCATTTCTAGTTCTTTATACTAAGGAAAAATATATACAGTGTACCAGAAATAATGTGGGAATTGGATTTTAGCCAAATAAGGAAGTATTATATAGACATTTATACTACAAAAATTTAAGTATGGAATCTACATGTGTCAGTTTGATAAATATAAAAATAGTTTCATGTAGGAAATACAAAGTGTAGAAAGATATCTAAATACAGATGAAATGTATTTCTTTCTGCAAGTTAACACTCATTTACAACAGCATATCATAAATGTTTATATCCTTTAGAAATACAATCTTACCTCATAGATACAGTGGAGTGGAAGGGTGGAGCGTAGGTAGATAGTGAATATAATTGGTCGTTCTCATCCTCCCAGTGGGTATTCATTGGTAGTACATAAATGGATGGGTAAGTCTGAGAGACAGCAGAAGATTAAAGGAAGCTTCCTTCTTTGCCTGCTGCCCATGCCCAGGGAAACAAAAGACTGCACAGATTTCATCCATGCTCATGAGACAGGTTATGAGTAGAGACTAAGGTCAACCAAGAGGACACAGAGTCCCTCATACCATCCTGCTAGGGTACAGTCCTAAAGCGGCCCAGAAGCAGATTGTAGGGCCACAGACCGAGGAAAGAGACACAGGGATGAGAATTCTTACTGTGGATTTTAAGCTAGGTTAGTATGCACACTGGATAGAGAACAGTGCAAGGACAGTATCAGGCTATTGTATAAGGTGAGCACATAGTGAGGGACAAGCCTAGGATATCATACTCTGGACTAGAAATGGGGGGACAGGATGAGTGATATCCTACATAGGTTAAAGTGTATACCTAAGCATTGGAGCAGAGCTCAGACTCATTTACTTAACCACAACAATAAACTTCATATCTGAATATGCTGATCTTCCACACAGTTCTCAAGAACCCGAGTTTAGGAATAAATTCAATCTGAAAAAAAATAAAATATCCAGCTACCAAAGTGTCAGTGTCTTTGAATAAAGCATTTTAGGATTTGTCATTTATCATTGCATTCCATGTTCAATTATTTTAATGAAGAGAGTAAAAGTAAGTCAAACAGTGTCAAAATTAAAGTGTTAACAAGACCAGTTTTCATATTGTTTCTCATTTTTGTTGCTATAAAATTTCATGACCAGTGATCCTAGAGAGTATCCATAACAAAACACTCAATTCTATTTATTTTGAGGGGTCACACCAAGCAGTGTTCAGAAGTTACTATTGGCTCTGCAGTCAAGAATTACTCATACTTGGAAGAATATATAGGGTGCCCAGAATGGAACCTGGGTTGGCCATGTAGAAGGCAAACTTTGCCCTACCTGCTGTACTATTGCTCAGGCACTGAGAAAAAGAAAAAAAAACCTTAAAAGGGGACTATTTAAGCTGAAAGAAACTTCAATGTGTATCTACTCCAGTTTGTAGACATTTAAAAAAGCCAAAATGATTTACATAACATTACATATCATTTTTCCTTCCTTCTTTTTCTTTCTTTTCCTTTTTCTTTGTTTCTTTTTCTTTGTTTTTCTTTTGTTTCTTTGCTTCTTTTTTGCTTGCTTTTTTTCTTTTTTTGGTTTTGGTTTTGGCTTTTTGGGGCCCCTCCAGCACTGCTCAGGGGTTACTTCTGGCTGTGCACTCAGAGATCATTCCCGGTACTAATCAGGGGATGCTATTGGGTGGAGAGATGGAAGTTGTGTTGACTGCTTTCAAGGCAAGCACCCTGCTAGCATACAATCTCCCCATTCTTACATGTTCCATGTAATCCAGTGTCATTTTTACTTCACATTAGATACTATGTTCACTACCAGCTTCTCCCTTTATTCTTATTTTTTGCTCAAAGATAGAATGCCAAAAAAATAAATTTCCTAATTTCATAAAAATTTTGAAGACTTTTAAGAACTTGCATTAGTTAACATGTTACCAATTATTCAAAATAGTCAAGATGTACATTCAAGATTCTCAACTCAAATGTTTATCTTCTCTGAACAGCTTCAAATACTTTCAATTCACATGCCCAATTTCATTTTTCAATAAGATAGTTTGTGTCCCAACTCCTATTCATCTTAACCAGTGTAGTGCATATACTCTTCACTGCATTTGCCACCCTCGTGTTAGTGAAATTATATGTGTTTGTGTTAGTATTCTTCTAGAGTTTCCCCTAAATCTGAATTTGCATAGATTTATGAGCAATGTATAAATTGTCTTAAATTATAGGAGAAATAAAAAAGTTATACTACTTTAGTAAAAGTGTGAGAGCTGTGCTCCTTATTTCAGCTTTTATTGCATGAAGTCATTATGTCAATGAAGATCATCTTTTCATCGTGTATTTTCTATGTACCTATAAGGTGGGAGGTTTCGCATTTCAAAGATATCCATTAAAACTAAGTTTTAAGAAAGCAAATAGATTTGAAGCATATTCTTTACTAAATTGGGTCCTTCAAATAGTTACATTGCAATCTTAACCCTTAATAACTAAGAATGCAACCATTTGAAAATAAGCACTTTGAAGATGTAATCAAGATAAAAATGTGCTATATCCAGTTGGAAGAGATAAAAAATAGATACACACAAAATTATGAGTAGAGATGGACATTTAGAAGACAAGGAAGTTAATAATTACCTGCAACTTGTATCACTTGTATCATTTGTCTTCATGTTGTTCATTGATTTGCTCCAGTGGGCACCAGTAAAATCTCAATACATCCTGTCGTGTGCTAGTGTAGCTAAAGGGCATCTGCTCTCTCCAGGAACACGAAGACCCTCAAACCATCCCTTCCGGTTATGGGAATAGGGTCAATAATTGTTACTGGTTTATGGCATATTGGATACCACACGGGTAGCTTGCCAGGCTCTGCCGGAAGGTGGTATACTCTCAGAAGTAGGCTCTCATCTTTTCCATCTACTGATGAATGGAGAGAATTGGCTTTTCTTTTGGGTGGAGCTCTGACAATTTGGTTCATCACAATTATGTTCTCTCACTTTTGTCATGGATCTCAGCAGTGGCTCTTGATCCTGAAGCAAGTGAGCTGGAAACAAGTATACAGTCGGAGTGAAGGAGCCCAAAAACTTGGTGAGAACTTATTGATGTACATACTCACCAAAAACTAGTAGAGAACCTTGGGACCCCTTCTTCCCTCACAGCGTCTGAGTGGGAATTCACCCTAAACTAACTGACACTTAGATTTTTTTTATATTTCTGCCCTTTGCTCTGGAAATAAAAAAAAAAAGGTTGACTTAAGACATCTACTTGTGTCACCTTGTTAGGGCAACTTTAGGAATTAGTTTATCAAAAAAAGTTTTTATTATGTGGTACAATTTTATAGTTAAGCAATAGAAATGGGAGTTTATATTCAACTCTGCTCAATAGTTTCTAAACTGATATTATATATAAAAATATATATATATATATATATATATTGCTTTTTTGGGTCACACCTGGCAATGCTCAGAGGTTACTCCTGACTCTTCACTCAGAAATTACTCCTAGTGGTGCTCAGGGGATCATATGGGATACCGGGGTCGAACCCAGGTTGGCTGCATGCAAGACAAACACCCTACCTGCTGTGCTATCCTCCAGCCCCCCACTGATGATATTCTTAACCACTTCTAATTGAGTTTTTATATAGGGCTTGTTATATATCTTCAAAATTTTCTCAGAGGGTTACAGATGCATTTAAAGTATCTATTACAGTATCTTATAATATCACTTGATCACTTGACATCCTGTTATTTATCGATTTGCTTGAGCGGGCACCAGTAACATTTCCATTTGACCCTATCACGTGCCACTGTTGCCCAATGGCATCTGGTTGCTTCAGGAATACAAAGAGCCTCAAACCATTCATTCAGGGTTTTGACGAAGAAGTCTGACCATCTTGTAGGTGGGCAGCCACGTGATCTTTTGACATCCCGTGGGATCCAGTCAGTAATGGTTAAAGTCCAGCGGTAATCTCCAAATCGCATCTATAATATGTATTTAATAATTTCTACTATTGCTATTAATATCAAAATTGTTTAACTCTTCTTATTTTTTACACAGAGCTCAAAGTTACAATATTTTTTATTTCACATTTAGTTTATACTGCCTATATATTGATGGAATATGCACATCTCAGATCTCAATAAATATTTTTTATCGATGTAACTATTTCTAAAGCATCTGTAAAGGTGAATAGTAGATAACAAACCTGTCTTTTTTTTAATCTTGTTTTTAAATGTGAAAGGAAAGGATTGATTTGTAAGAATAAATTAGTTTGAAATTCACAAAAATATGTTTC